>JABFQA010001740.1:0-12848 GCA_022817065.1 Probaryconus sp. ZL-2020 | reverse complement strand
AAACGGAAGGAATAGCTGATTATTAACACCAGTTGGAGGATCTGACGGTTCTTTGAAATAATATTACTAAGAGGCATTTAATCGGAACTCACTACTTTGTACGAAAAAATAAAGGACTCATATTGATCAACGCCCGCATAGTAATAGTTATCTCGCAACTACAAATTATGGTTTTAATTTCATTCTACACTTTTCGCAAAGGCGTTTTTTGCAGCAATTCATTTTTCGTTCACACTTCTTTTTTTTTTTATTATTATAAAAGTTTACAAAGGATTTAATAATGATTTTTATTATTTTTTTATTTTTTTTTTTTATGTTGCATGAAATGAAATTTGTATCATGAATTATTTTTATGTGTCGTACAAATTGTCTTTCCTTTTCAACTGAAGTAATAACATGTCAGTGGAAAAGTGTATTTTCCAAGGGGTAGTTATATACAGAAGCAAATTACTGTCACACTGTTTCGTCAGCCTACAACGACATTGTTAGTTTGCTGTGTAATTAGAGGAGATGTATCTCTCGATAAGAGCTAACTCAGTGAGATATAGAACAAGTTAAGAAGACGTTATCGATGTCAGAGTTAGCCATGAAAGTTAAGATTTTGTGCCTCGGATAATGTACTAACTACTATATTACTTGAAATAATGAACATCTTAATGTCAATGCGAACAAACTTACGATTCACTTTTAATCAAAAGTTTGTCAACGAATTGTAATTCAATTTCAATTTTTCTATTCAACATTTTCAATTCGTATTTTATATTCTTCAAAAATATTAATAAAAACTTGTGAACTTGTTTTTAAAAACTTCTTTAAAAATATTTTTGAGAAAACTTTAAAGAATAATATCCGAAGATTTTAATGATAAAAACGTGACGAACAATCGAAATCAACAAGTAGCCATTTAAGGCAACGTCCTAATTATTTTTAAACATTGCAGTTAATAAAGATTTTCGATAAAATTTATCGTGTACACATATTTCCGGATTTATTTAGGAATAAAGATTTTATGGTTGGGTTTAGGTGAAATTTTATGACGTGCATTAGAAGCTGACATTAAATTTATGAATTGTTTTTATAGTTATTAATACCCCATAAAAGTTTCGTGTTTATTAAATAAATGGCACGTTAATATTACTCCGAGCGATGCAAACTCAAAAGCTAAATTATATTTTTTTATGGAAACTTTATCGCGCTTATATTTATGTTTACGTACAGTCACTACCTCGTAAAAATAATCTTGATGTATTACCTTACACCTTGTTAAGTTATAGTTTACAGATTGATTTATATATTATATTTAACTTATTTTCGAATTGAAAATTTAAAAGTCAAATAAATTATAGAAATTGGAAAGTGGGATTGTTATCAGTGATGTACATTTCAATTTAAAAATTTTATGGACTGCATTATTTAAATAAAAATATATCTACGTTGGTTTTGTAACGTTTTAAAATTAATGTGAGTCGTGTAAAAATCAATAGTTTGATGTTAAAAATTTATAGAAAATAAATGCAGTTTGAATTTTAAATCGCGGGCAATTTTCAAAAATGATTTGCACCACAGAATTTCTACCATTTATTTACAGTTTTCAATTAAAAATCAAGTAAATCTTAACAAACAAGCAAAACAAAAAAAGAGGAAGATAAAAAGCAAAAAATCAATGCAATGTTACACGAAGAACGAAACATTTGAATGCAGACAGCGTTAAATTTGGATGGCAATAAATTTGAATACATGTCAATTTTCCTTTCTTTTCCCAAATGATTAATGGTTTCACGACGAAACTGAGCGCAAATGAAAGGATCGTTTCTTGGTACGTCTCTGTCTCTTCCGTTTTTTCTCCCTGGTCCCGGAAAAGTTTGAAATTCCGTTGTTCTTTTGTTTCAGAGATGTGGTGTCGTGCAAAAGTTTCGCGAAAGATCCGGTGCCTCGCGACCTTTTACTTTTCCTTCGTTTCATCGCTTTTATTTATTTTTTTTTTTTTATTTCAGCTTTGCACCGCGCGAAAAAACGTGCCTGCACTTTTGGGATAAAAAAGAGACTGATACGCGATCATAAAACACGGCAAAATCGAGCGCAATTTTGCCTTGCAAAATATTAACTGAAAGATTAATGCAAGAAAAGTTTTTTTTTTTTTTCAGCTTTCCTTTACGAGTCAACTTTTTTACGACTTTTTCTAGGAAGTTAAATGAAAAATTCAATGAAAAAAAGGACGATTGAAGTAATGAAAAAATCTATTAACACATTCCTTTTAGACGACCTAAAGGGATAATTTAGATACTTAATGCGGTTCTTTAACGTTTACGCGGAAACTTTAATGAGTCGGTTAATTGTTACATCTGCAAAGAAAAAAAAAACCCTTTTGCTGTGTGTCGAAAAATTTAATTTGAATTTTTCCTTTTTGCATCAGTTTTGCATAGCGGAATAACTTTGTTATTTCCGTTTGAAAAAGTGCATCGAACGTTCGCCTGTTGAAATTTTTCTACTGCTCTGGGAGTTAACTTACATCTGATTGTGAACGGAAAGCAAAGAAAGAAAATTGCTTAACGAAAGTTTGCCTCCAAAGTTTTACCTTATGTATTTAGTTGCTTTTAAACTGGGTTATTGAAAATGAATATACACTGATAGAAATGTTATTTTTTTGCAACATGAGTTCATGTGGTTTTATCATGATTTCAAGTAATTTTAACATACGAGGTAAAATAAAATCTTGAATAATTGTCTGTAATATTGATTTTGTAAGATTATTTATCTTCATTTTATTTGGAAAGTCATTGTTTAATGTTTTATGGTTAGCTGTTAATTCCGTTGGAGATATAAAAATTGTTCACAAAAGGAATGCCATAATTTGCTTTATTTGCTTCGACTTTTAATATGAGTTTTCGAGGTCGCAAACAGCTCCATTCCTAGTGTCAAGGATGGGCTAAGAGACAATTTCGTCGGATTCGTTCAGCAGCCGAGCATTATTAGCATGCTGTACAGATTTCTCCATGAGTATCCCTGCAGTTGGTGCCACTCGTGTAATAACTGCGCGTCGTGACCATTTCGCACTGCATGTATTTCTGCTCAAATTGTGTTTCCACGCGTGCTATAATGCAAAATGAAAAATTGCCGCATATTTCTTCAGAACTTTATGAAACTGATATTTGCATATCCTTAATTAAATACGTGAACGAACAGAATTAAAAAATATTTAAGCACAAACAAAAAAAACACACAATTAATAAATAAGATAAACCATAAATAATTAATGAAAGATTACAATAAACAATAATTATTCAAAATTAGGTATGGAAAAAAGGGTCTTCGTTTCATTTCAAGATGAAATTTCTGAAATTTTGGAATAATGATTTTAATAATGATTTATCTGATATGCAATGGCTCATATGTTGAACACTTTTCCATTGTCACGTTTCTTCGTTTTTTTTTCTCTTTTTCCCTTTTTTTAGTACCCTTTAATATATTCCATAGCCGTCCGCACCGTGCATGACTGCTAGCGCGCTTTGCTACTCACTCATTCAACTGGTTTATATTCTGCTCAATATTCCCCAAAATGTTTTGAATTTACAAACGTGATATGAAAGTGTACTATTACCCTCCATATATAGATTGTTACAACAAATATTTTTTTTAGCAACTTTAAATGTTATACATTTGGTCCGACTTGGATTATGAAGTAGAGTAAGTAGAGGATATCAGGATTTGGTCGGACGTGGAAAGATTTTTCAATTAAAATAAATTTAACTTGCAAATTTCATTTTTAATGGGTTTTTAATGTTTTTTATTTTATTTTTAGTAGAGTTACAAATTATTATTTTCATGAAAAATCTTGAAAAATCCAAAACTTTGATATTTTAATGAAAAATCTTCGAACTAAATCTTTGACAGTTTCATACGCATACTTTTTCAAAGATTAAATTCAAAGATTTAATTTTATTCACTTATAAATAAGGAGGCAATATATATTTGACATTAATTCTTTTTAAATTTCAAAAAGGGTCAATGTGAATTATTTTTTTGTAAGATCGTTCGACTCAAATGAAGCCGAAGCTTATCCGGAGAGAAGAGCATTAGATCAGAAACATTTTTTATTTATATCAAAGAGCATTATTGGTTGCCGTATCGCCCAGCAAATCAATAATTCAATATCTTCATCTTGATGAATTTTTAAATTGAACTCTCTTATTTGATCTCAATGTCGCTGCATTAACTTGAAATTTTTAGTCTTCGGCAATTATTTATAGTTGCTGATGAAATGCTATTTGAAAACTTTCATTTCTTTTTACTAGTAATTAATAGCTTTTAATTAGAAAATTATTTGAATAATAAAACTTTGTTATTTTATTGTAAAAAAATACATAGGCTTCAATTAAACCAATATCTTTCACAAAACAATAACTCTTTACTTAATTCGCTTATGATTTAGACCAGATTTTTTCCAGTAAGTGTTCAATTCTGTCGTCAATGTAATTCCCAGGACGTGTTCTAATTTCTCCTCGAGGATATATCGTTATAATTGACGAATGCGGATAGACATCGCTTTTTAAATGCCACAAGCAGTATTTACAATCAAATCCCTCTTAATTCCTGCTTTACGTTTCGTCTTTCATAATCATTTTCATAATTTGTGCACAATTTGGACGTCGTTATGATCGCATAACGACACTGAATTAACCATGAATTTCTTTGTATTACTTCCTTGAATACTTTGAATCCCCAAAAATTAGCTCTTTTTTTCAATTAAAAACTTTCAATGCAGTTGCAAATTTTGTGCGAAAGCATAACTCTTAATCATGAAGATATTCCAGCTTGAAACTTGGCACTGTTTTTTTTTTATTTAATTTATTCATCAAATATTTCACACAAATTATTTTGCAATTTAGAATTACCATAAAATAACGATACTTTAATGCGATTTGCAAAGTAAAGACACTTTTAGATATTCGATATACCTCTCGTGCATTGCACGTCTTGAACATGATATTTTTCGTGATATTTTTCCTCGCTTCCATTGGATGAAGTCATCGAAAATATGTTTGCATTAAAACTCGACTGGGAATCGCTCTAAAATAACAAAGTTTGATGAACTCTCGACGCAAGGTATAAATTTCTGCATCATTAGACACAGCCTCGTTCGCGAGCTTACGTTTTCAAAAGAAATGTGTATATATCAAATCAGATTCCACCTCATTTCATTCACGATTCCTTAAGAGCATTAATGGCAGCGTGTAATTTAACTCGGAAAAGGTAAAGTTGATGCTAATTGCAATTTAAGGATCTCGCATTCAATAATCGACCGAGCGTCTTCTCAAACAATCTCGAACGATACTTCGTTGCTCGAGATTTCTCAAACGAAAGGCAAAGCAAATAACGAAAAATCGATGCGATTTTCAATTCCATTCAATCGTATTTCGGTGAAATTGTGTACAATGGAAATCCGAGAAAGTACCAATTATAATCCTTAAATTTAGAAGGATTTAGATCGGGTTCAGTTTTTAGAAACACAGAATATAGACAATTTTGTTTAGATTTCAAAAGAACAATGCTGATGTTTTTTTCTTTATTTGTAGTTGTATTAGTGATTTTACATTGCAAATTAATGAAACTTGTAAAATTGTCGTTACAATAGAAGCCATGTAATGATTTAAGTAAAAGCAAAACTTGAGGAAAAGTCAATAAAACCGTTGAAAGTAAAACTTTAACAAATACGCATAAAACTAATTGCTTTTCGCTTAACTTCATTGTAGAGCTTTTTTCAGAACGTCTTTATTTTCTTTTACTGGCGCAATATAAAAAGCGCGTCTGCGAAGGTTCATTTAAATCTAATTTCCAGTTTATATGGGCATTCAAATTTAATTTCTGATAATATTTATTGCTATTCTTTTCAAGTTGAACATTGTAAACGATTTCATATTCGAAATTATTCGTTAAAGATTTTTAGATGAATCAAATTTTCTTAGAATGAACGTATAAAGCTACAGAAATATTAAAATTAGCAACAAATTTCGTTATCAACAATCTGTTATATCGTTATTACAGTTTGTTAGTGAACTAATATTTTGTTTTTAAACAAAAAATTAAACAAATAAAATATATTTCTTTTCGAATAAATTTTGAAAGATAACTCAATTTTTTCTGGGATATTGAAGAGATATATCCAAGCTGATACATATCTATTTAAATTATATGTATATATGTATATATCTGTATAAGAAATCGAAATTTAAATCTCATGACTATTGGTGATAAATTCTAGGTGGTATTTGTTACGTCGATACACGTATGAGTAAATACGTTTCGTCTCTTAACCGACCCCTTTTCCATCAAGGAATATGGAGCAGAAGCTGCGGTTTAACGCAGTTATGACATAACGGCAGATCTATTGAATCTGATGAAACGAAACATGTGGCTTATCGAATTAGTCATGGTTTTCTCAGTCTGTTGGTTCGGGATTTGGTTGCAAAATTAAATGCACAAAAATAACCGATATATCGAACAAAAACAATGAAAAAAAAATATTCGCGCAGAGAGTTCATTTTTGCGTATTAATTTTTTAATACAATGCAAAAATAATAAAACAATTTTTTATTAATATCGTCAAAAAGGAATTCAATATGATATTGCGGAAGAAAGTTGTTTGTGTCGTAAATATGGGTCACATATGGCACAGTAATTAATTCGTTCCACTATCTACATGGTAAACAAATATCGTATATAATTTTACTGGGATTGTGAATAATTTATTATTCATAATTCATTAATGCAAGAAAATATGTAATTATGAAATGAAAAACATGTTTCTGACAAATCCTGATTTATTTCATGAATTAATAAATATATTTTCATTCTTATATAATTAATTTAATGTACATTAGTATTTACATATGTAAATCAATAAAGTACATTAATGAATTTCGTCAATTCGTGATTAAATTAATTCCTGTTCGAAATATTATTGACTAAAGTCTATCGAAGCATACTTTATCTATTAAATTATATTTATGGGATTAGTCTGAGTTGAACAATTAGTTTAAATTATGTATTTTCTTCGTATACAAATTAGTAAAGCACCAAACTTTTTATCTGACGACAAAGTAAAAAATTGAATTTTCAGCAGTATTATACGTTTAATGTAAAATTATAAAAATTGATTTTTGAACAGCGAATATAAAAAAAAAAAATAGTACGAAAAAAAAACAGTAAAACATAAAGTCATTGAAAAAAAAGTATTGAAAAGCTTTGACAAATAAATCTCGTTTGATCTGCAAAGTCATATTAAATGACATCCTTTATCTCTGGCAACGTCAATAATACATCACTTTTTGATACACTTTTTAGCTCCTTGAAAACAATTCGTCTTTCTGACTAAAGATAATACGATCCTTTAGTAGCATTCATTCCGCAGTCCATTGTGCCTCGGAAGTACTTCTCTCGCATTTTGCGAAAATCGTCGTTATAATTCTTTTCTTTTCTGCTGGCAAATCATTGGCCCACGTAATATCAAATCTACAGCTGCTTCCTTTTTCTTAAAATATGGATTATGAATCTTTCAAAAACTTCTCTGATCAGTCTATATTTTCTTTAAACAAACTGTTAACCAAAAATTAATTATTTAATAACACATTAACAACAATCAAATTTCTTATTAAATTATTAAGGTAATTTCTTAATGAATACCTGAATTATAGGAATTTTATAATTGCAATTTTAACAGCCAACGAAACAAGATGAAAAACAAGTGAAATAACGTTTATAACAAAAAATACGTGAAATTTGCGAGCAACGATGCATTTTCGCAGACCGCATAATGTAACAATGAATACCATTTCTCTGTAAATTGTTTGGGATTGTGTGATACTGCGGTAAATTCGTGTAATCTGTTTAATAATTTAAAGCATTCAGTAACCGCTTAATTAATTTCGTATTAGCTATGAATTTAAAGAAATCTGCTATAAATTTTTGAATCAGTGGTTTGGAAAACATTGAAACTATTGAGTGTCACATCGAATGAGAGAAAAAAGAAAAGTAGACAAACAAAAAAAGTTTTATCTTACAAAAAGGTTTATGTGTCTACAATTTTTTTTGTAAAAGTTCGAATTTTTGTTTAAAATTGATAGGCGATTTGTCTAGTTCAAAATATATTGCTGTGACGCGTAACGAGCGATCGATTTTTTGCCGGTGTCATTAGTAGATTGTCGCCTGGTAACGTCAGAGGCTAGACTCGTCTGCATTACGCCTGATCTACGGCTCTGCGATTGTGCAAAGTGAATTAGAAAGACCACATAAGCATTTCAGGACGACGATCCCAACAGACGACACTTTGTCATCGGATTCCTTTTATCGCGTTTCTAATTACAGGAGCGTAATATTCATGGCGTACGATTCTTCATGTTACAAAATGAAATGAAACGAGCAATGCTTTCATTAATCCAGTGTTTGTTTGTTTAATTAAATAGTCTTAACAATCTGAATCCTTAGATTAACGTAACATACATTCTTGGATTAAATTCTTAATAATTTTTCATTTCCTAAAAGTTACGATAGGATTAATTTTATAGTACAAAACATTTTAAATGTTATTTAATTCTCTCCTGGCGAAGCGTAATTTCATTTTAATTTTTGTAACGCAGAAATTACTAAAAATGTAATTGCATAAATAAACGACCGAGTTGCGTCAATTTGATAAAATGGATAGACGTGGAAACTATTATCACTGTGAAAAAGTGTTAAAAATGTTATACCGAACATCAAGCACTGAAATAATAATTATCGAAGAACTTCAGAATTAAGTTAAAACTTTCGTTTCAACTTACTTAAATATTCAGACTTGCATATTTGATTTAATTGATCTTATAAAATTGATTAGGAATTCATTAATCGCGTGAAAGTTAATAATAAGTAATTTTCGATATTATTCATTACTATTTATATAATGAATTAATCGTTTAACAATTTAGTTTAATAATTTAATGTTTATTTCCACAAGTAAAACTGCTAAGAAATATGATTCTTTAGAAATTATGTTTTTTAAAGAAAATGTCAACGATGATTTTCGATGTACAAGAAAATGTAAAAGCAGCTTACAGTTAATTTGATTTTCTTCAAGATATAAACATTAATAACATCTGATATAAATTTCTATAATATTGCAGTGTTAGAAGTTTTAATTAATCAAACAAGTTCACAATTACTGTAACAAAGTTAACACTCTTAAGAAGTTACATAAGTTTAGTTTATTAATATGCATGAAAATGCTTTAATATATTTCAAACATCACTAATTGTAAATATGTGTAAAGTTTCACATTAATTTTTCAAGAGTCTATAATTTACATAAATAATTATGAAAAAAAATGCTTAGAAATGATCTTGACATTATTTACTGCAGACCATTTATAAAGGTCTACGGTGAGAAAGGAAAAATGTTGTTCGAATGACAAATTTGTATTCAGTCTCGAAATAGCAATATGGGGTCGACTGATTCCATCAATTTTTGACATAACTGACTTAACGATTTAAATATTGGAACAAGGCATGTATATTCAAATGCAGCTAAATTTCCAGGTCTGATAACGAGTGCTCGGTAAAATGGCTTTAGGAGTGACTATCATTTTTTTCGAAATTACTTTATATGAGGTGATCAAATTGGAATGAAATTATCCAATGTCGCTCAAAATTTCTGATGGAAAATCAAGCGAAAGAGAGATAGAGAAAAAATAGGATAGATCATTTTTACGATGAAACTATTTAAAATTGATTGGGTCACTTTGAAATATATTTCAAAGAATTTAACGAAGATTTTCTTAAGTCAAAAATTTTCGAGCTTCATTCGTAACAATTCCAATTAGCATAATTTGCAATTAAACATCAGTAATTAATCTTCTGTCGGGGTCACGATTCGGCATAATTTCACGAAGCGCGTGAATGGTTCGCGTGCTGCATATTTCAGTCGTCTTAACAAAGGTGGTTCGGTCATCAAAGAAACCGCGACTATTAATTTCCCAGTGGAAATATGCCGGACGGAAGCACCGAGTTTCGGTGCTCGCTACAGAGAGATCGAGGACAGTGCGTTGCGCTTGATCGAACACAGAGAGCGCGACGTCACATCGATTCCCACAAGCGCCGGTCCATGACACCGGGCACGTCTCAACGTTTCGCGTGCCACAAAACCGCCTTTGGTATTCGTGTAAGTCCTCGACGACACATGAAATTGGTGGCTTTGGTGTACCGTACAGAATTCCCTATACACATTATTCGATCCATATTCCATACGCCATCCGATAGGTTCGTTCCATGCATTATGCGTCTCATTTGTGTGCGTGCTTGTGTGTCTCCGAATGTACTCCAGTTGTCATTCACACGCAAATACGCTGCTCGACAAATTGGCTATTTTCTCAGGTGCATTTTACTTCCTTGTTTTGTGTTCAAAGACTCACTCTCACTGAGGGAAAAAAAAAAAAGATTTGTGTGCTGAGAACTATAACACACTGAATAAATTCCTATGTAAATTTACAGTAACTGGAAACAAATAACCAATGATTAGTATTGTAAAATTACATGAGATAGTATTTTTTACTTGGCAAATTATACAATTTTACCTTGATAAATGCTGTACATTTACATTGTAATTTTTTTTTAGTATATATTAATCTATGAAATGCATTATACAATTATTTCAACTAGAATTTAGTTACTGGAACTAATATATAGTTGAGTCAACAACATTTTAGTTTAATCAAGTACGATTTTTCTCAGTGCATTGTCAAGAAATGTTAAGAATTCCTTACAGATAAAAATTCCTTCTTCGTTTGAGGGTGTAAAGTTTCACTTTCCACCCTATACAAAAGAGACATTTTATACGTATCCCTTTCTACATTTAAAACTTAAAATAAACTTCAATGTTTAATGGTAAATAACAGCGGTAACTGACGTATTTCATATCTTTGTTTCAGGTACGTATACTGACAATGGGGTAAACTTTGTGAAAATCGTGTATAGTCAGGTCCATAATCATCGTAAATCTACGATCGACATCCACGTCCGAGGCTTCAGCGGCTTTGTAAATATGTACATATACGAGCGTAGATACGTAGCGAATGAATCAGAGCGGTGCATAATGCACACTTTGCCGATATAATGATGGTCTGTCGGAGTCACGAGGTGGGTCTGTTTTGTGCAATGATAATGACGTTCTTCCATTTTGCTTGGGATTTCGACATCGCTAGGCGCTAAGAGCGCCGACGATGCGCAGCGAAAATCGCGCTTTGTTTATTTCAGAATGAAAGCTCATTTGCCGTGAATAGAAAACATGAATTAATTTATTCAGAAACCTTCTCCGCGCCTCGTACTTCGTTGGATTTCTCTTCTCTACTCCGACTTTCCGTGCTCTTTTTTTTTCTTTTTTTTTTTTTTCTTTTTTTGTACACTAAAAGATCAATATTTGTATTAATCAAACACTCCAAAAATGGGTCTATGTATAGTAAGAATATTTTCTTCTAACTATTATTTTATTCACGAATAATAGAATAATTTTATGAGAAATAAACTCTTTTCTTCTCATCTGATATTTGAAACGATTTACTACTTACGATGACCGGATTCTATTTCGCGTTCATCGACCATTTTTAGAGTGAATCAAATTAAATTAATAATGGATATTAATAATCGCTTCTTAATAATTGTTTTTATTGGAGGCCATTGAACAAAAAATTAATTATTTCATGTATGTGACTTTTTTACGAAAAGAGAAAGAGAGTTGTGCGCTTAATCGGTTTTTCTGAAAGTGCAATTGCTTGGACAGTCAAAACGTTAAAGAAACAAATAAAAAAACGAATCCAGAAATGAATATAGCGTCGAACGCTGTTGCCCACTTTTTTGCCGAGCTCGATAAAGACGAAGCTACGCTGTGTCTAGTACTTTATAAGTTAGATTGCGTTTACCAGTTCCGGAACAAATATTTGAATGAAGTGGATTCAGCTTTGGCAAAATGCATCTCGCCCGACAATGTGGTTTTTATGTCGTGTTTTGTTGGTTCGAGAAAATTTGATTATTGCTATAAAAATATGACGAAATGCTGAGTGATTTCAAAAGTTTGTTGAATTCTATTTTTCTACTTTGTCAAAAATGTAGACGTTGAATTCTTAAAACATTAACAAAAGATATTTTCAGCGAAATCCATTTGCTTCGAGGGATAAAAAAGAACTAAAAGTTAACTAAAGAAGAAGAGAAAAAAAAAAAAACCTAAATCGTTTATGGCAACAGAAAAGTGTGTAAAAAGGCGAACTCTTTTACGACAACCAAAATGATTAATGTATCTTTTTTTCTTCGGTGCTCATATTTTACCATTTCGCTAAAAACGAAATAAAAGTCAAAGTACAAATGCATGTTTTCGACACCTTAACGAAGAAATAGTTCGATTAAAGCAAAGCGAAATTAGCCGTCGAACAATTCCGGGAAAAATGTATCTTTTTCCCGATTGGCATCCCCGGTATTTATTCTCAACACGTCTCGCTCTCTCTGGCAGTTTACGAGATTTTTCTCTGACGTTTAACGACTCGACTCCTTTTATCTTCACTTTACCTCGACGAACTTCCACTAAAATGTATCTCGGTTATGGCGCGTGACACGCGAGTTAGGTGAAATGAAGTTGCCTCGTTTACTTTGTTCCGAGCTCGCCAGAGTGCGACATCGTTTCTCAGGAACTTCTATCATCATGTATAAATAACGGACTTTTTATCGTTCACGTAGAGCAATCAATCGAATTTCGACTGTCTTTGCCACGACCAATAACGTAACATTGCATTATTTAAAACCGGTTTTGTTGGTTTACGATGCTATAACTTTTCA
>JABFQA010001739.1:0-12848 GCA_022817065.1 Probaryconus sp. ZL-2020 | reverse complement strand
AAAGTTAATAATTTTAGTACAAGTTTTTTTTTTTTGAAAGTACGATTTATGAAAATATTACTGAAACAAATTGGTGAGTTAATGATGGAAATTATGAAGAGAAGGGCAGAACTGCGTTTGGAAACAATTGATAGAACGACTTTGGTCAGTGTCGATAAATGAACTAATTTGTGCTTAGAACCGCACGCAGATGGCAAATGTACACAAATTCATCTGTATCAATGCACAGATGGGCCTGATAAATGAGAACTTGCTTGAGCATTTGTCACTGTCTTCTTCATTAACTTCACTAATTGTATAAGTAACGGGAATTCAACCAGATCCGACAATGCGAAATCATGGGCCATTCAGCTTGGAGGTTCACCCCATTTTGCGATAGTCATCATTTAACACAACTTTCAGAATATAAACTATCGACAAATTAATCCACGAGGATTCCTCATGTATATTCATACAAATAAGATTTACAATCTCCCATTACAAAACACATTTGTTTAACCGCAAGTTATTATTCCAATAACTGTTTTTTTTTTTTCTTATAAATAATTCTTAAGACTCAAATCTATCTGTCATCAATTTCGTTCCATGTCTGAAGATGGTGTAATTGATTTTAATAATAATGATGATAATAATAACATAAAAGGAGTGTAAGAGTAAAAATAGTCAGACATAAGACATAAAGTCGAGGGTTAAAATTTGTTTGGAGAGTTAATTGTTTAAAATAATCTGAGGGATGTAATGTCAGCTGTTAGAAATCTCATCGGCCCATAAATGAGTGTAATCCCAATTGCCATAGGGAAGGAATTTCGTGTCGCTCGGATTCGTAGCGATGTTACGCCATTGAAATCCAAGGAGTTCCTCGCGACGGTACATATGCCTCTGGCATACGGAGCCGAGGGTTTATGCACGCAAAGAGATAGATAGGTCGAGTGCATCGCGAACCGTGTAATGACGCTACATCGCTATAAGTGCCTATATAGCGATACGCACCTGGTACCGCAGACACGATGATGTAGTAAGTTACGCCGGGATATAACTCTCGGCAAAGCAAAAGCTTCTACACGTGACTGATATCTGTACTGCAATCTGGCTTAGACGCTGCTAAGTATGTACAAAGTGCTCCGGCACAATGCCTAGAAATAATGCCTCACAAACTTTGCCTGATCTTCTTTGCTTTTAGATTTCAACGAACTGAGGATCCTTCGCAGGAATTACCAAAACATTCATGCAAATTTTTGTCGCGAATCTCAGGGATAATGTACGTCTACGAATGCCTTAATCATTGCAATTCTAATTTCAGGATTAAAGTGGATTTCAGTCATTTCTATAGAAAAAAAGAAAAGAAAAGAACATTTTAGCAAAGGATTATTGGCGTTTTTATTTTTGCAACATTGTCAATTAATAAGTTGCTTTAATAAGTTGCGTCAATTTGTAGACGTGAATTTTGTCTGTTGCTATGCGAATGTTTACGAGATTTGGTAAATGTAAATGGTAAAAACTAATTAACGACATTTGAATCTCTCATTAAAATCGCGTATCGAGAATCTCAGGGAGTTTTTCCAAGTTCCGCTCATTGTAGTTTTTCTTGGCTTTAGAAAGATGTAAAACCACACCTATTTGTTCCAGTTGCTACGCAGCGATAAGACACAATGGTTACTGCTCCAGAAATGTTACGAACGTCCGACATTAATCATCAGCCGCAATCACTTGGCATCGTAATGATCATAGGTCATCAGATGGAAACGTATCGTTCTCAATGTTTACCAATAGCGAATGGGTGTGAACTTTATTATAAAATTACGAATTCAATTATCTTCGATTATGTTCTTTAATAATTGCTGAATAATTGATGTTTCTGTTTTATTTATCTGTTATTATTTTTTGTGTGTTCATTTTGTTTGGAGTTATTGTTGAATTTTTCGTGGTTTTCCGTAGTGGAAAATTAAACCACGCCTAATTGTTCCAGTTGCTAGGCCGTGATAAAGCTGGATAGTTAGCAGAAAATAAATGTAAATAGATTGAGATTGATGAGAAACTGAATACCTTTGCGTTTGTAATGTTTCATTTATTGATTTTATTGACTATAAACATTTATGATATATACATACTGTGAAATTTGTTTGATTGAAATTCAAGAACAAAGTTTCGCATTTTTACGATTCCCATTGATTATTTTTCATTTATCAAAATTTTGTTTTAGTGGTGACAAAAATAATCTACTTGATCAACAACAGAGTCTGGTGAATTAGCAGCTAAATCAAAGTTAAATCCCAGTTGCTATGCAGGCAAGAGATAATCACTTTTGAGTCCAGATCATCATCATCATCATCATCAATAAATAGCTAATGACTGATATTTCTAATAATCAACTAAACTAAAAGCTTTTTATTTAAAACCATTTTCTTATATTTTTTTAAATACACTATTTTGGAATGTTTTAATTATAGAAAAAATATTTAATATAAATTTTATTTTAAGATTATTGAATTTCCTCTTTTTTTATTGGAAGCAGTTTTTAATTAAAAGTTCGACATTTATACGATTGTTTAAAAACATTGCATTCAGAGAAATTCAAAATGCAGACAGCATCTATTGCTCCAGTTGCTAGGCGAGCCTCCCAGTCATATAATTACTTGGTAGACTCGAAATGGCATTATCAATGGAAAATCTAATGACTAGGATAATTCATAATTTAATACCTTCAACACATCTTTCGTCAGACAATAATGAGAAAACTGTTGTATAATTAATATTAACTGCGACCAAAAGTTAACTGAACGTGTCTTTATCGATGGATTTCATTTATCATTAATAAATTGCTAGATTCG
The DNA here is from genome assembly GCA_022817065.1 of Probaryconus sp. ZL-2020. NCBI lineage: Eukaryota > Metazoa > Arthropoda > Insecta > Hymenoptera > Scelionidae > Probaryconus > Probaryconus sp. ZL-2020. The sequence goes on along the minus strand of JABFQA010001739.1, from coordinate 10,020 downwards.
AAATGTGATATCATAGCTATAAAAAACTTTTAATTCTTACGACTTCGTTAATCTTTTCATTGATCCCTAACTGACATCAAATAATTTCTATTGCATTAAACAGAACAAAATCCTAAAAATAAAAATAAAAAAAAAAGGAAAAAGAAAATTGATCTTAATTTAAAAAATCCAAAGTAGGTCATTCCTGGACCCTTTTTCTTCTTCAGAAGAAGAAACGAAAATGTCACGCGATAGCAGTTTGACCGAAGTGAAGTTTTCCCTTAGTTGGAAAATTGACTCGTCTGACTCGACGTGACACCGTAATCCTGTTAAAGGGGATACACGTGACGCATTCATTCAGGAGAAACAAAGAAACCTTTAGAATGTTTTCTTAAGGCTGAACTCGGGCTGGACGCATCGCGAACACGGAAATGTTGCATCGGTTTGGCGTAATGGTGTATGCGTCAGGTCTATAGAGAAGCGCACCTTGCAGAGCCGAGCTCGTTTGTATGTTAATGCAAGACTGGTCGCTGCGAGCCATGGCCCTCTCTGTCTTCCATTCTTTCATTGCCATTCCCTTTGCTTTTCTCTGTTTGCAGCGTTCCTGGGCAATTAAGCGTCGCTAAGAGGTTTCCGCGCTTTACAATCCTCCCTCCTCCTCCCCCCCCCTCGCCGCGCCCCTAACCCTGGCTTCCGCCTTTTAATTGTTGTTTATCGAGCAAGATGCGCCACGCCAGGTCTGGCATCAGCTCCTCCGGACTGTTTTGGACCGGTAGCTAAATCAGTCGCCGGAGGATTACGGAATACTTTTCTCCCATTTGTCAGGTTCTAGATAAAAGGGTTAGCCCCTTTTTAATCATTATTACGATTTACTTTTTTATTGAGTCTTAAAATGTAGGTGTTAATAAATTCAGATTTGAGATCATGTTAATTCGAAAGAACTTAATACTGAATTAGTCGAATGATTAATCGGATTTTACAGAAAATCGGTTTTGGAGAGTTGGTAATTGATAATGGTAGTTTGTTAAAATGTTTTTTGATGTTTTATTTGACAGTAAATTTCAAAGTCCTTTCACGTGGAAGAATTTATAGATTCGTTTCTTGTTTGTCGATGCATAATGTTAAGGTAACTACTCCTTGCATTAAGTTCGTTAGATTAGATTGTTTTGAACACAGAGTTGGTAAAGTATTCCAGGTATTCCTGGATTGGAACGTACCTTCGTCCTTGCATCTATGCGGAACCATTTGTCACCCAAAAGATAAAAGCTATGTATTTTTAATGTGAAATCATTTGACGATGGCATCTCGCAATTGAATTCAGGAATTACGTTGAAATTGTAATAAAAGTGTTTAATTTCACTTTATGCAACATTAAGATACGAGAAGATTTATCGAGTTATTCGATTGCATTAAAGAATTCTGTGGATCTTGGCAAAAGTTTTTTTTTAATCAGCCAAGAAGTTAAGTTTCAATTTTTTAATATTAAAAAATATGATAATCGCATGTTTTATGCATGATTTTTGGTGCCTTATAATCGAGACTGTTCCAATAGATTGTTGGCAAAGTATAATCCATCAAACAAAATCAAAACAACAGGGTATATGCAAACGTGCATGCAAAAGATACTAAGTTATCTTGGAGATTGGCTCGGAGCCCGAGTTTTACACCAGCTTTTGCTCCTTACAAATCCGTACTTTTTTTCCGTTATATTTACATGCTTTACACCGTCGTCAAACTTCCAATCTTCCATCTTTCAGCGCACGGTTTAACTCATTTTTAATCTATATCTCAGGCGGAATGTCTATGAAATATTTATGCATCAATTTATCGATTGATTTTTGCGCTCGTAATTTTTGCCACGGCCATTTATCAATGCAGTTACCAAAGACAATAACTAGTGAATTTCCGATCTCAAATGACACGAAAGATGACCTATATTCAGGGGAAAAATATTACGTTTACGGTGCAACGTCTTGAAACAATGTTTTAATTCTTGGAATTATAATTAGAGGAGAAGAATTAGAAAAACCTAATTTCTCTCAATGGATAATAGCCGTGATTAACGGCGGAAAATCGATACTGCCTCAATAGTTAATTGTTCTGTTGTTGGAGTGTTTTCTCGACATAATTACTGTCTTTAAAGTGGCTCCTACTTATTATATCCCACCACGGAAAGTGCTTGGGAGATTCGAGATTTTAAGAAGAAATAAGAATTTCAAGAGTAAAATTCTACGAAAAGAGAAAAGTTGATTTCAAATCAATTTCGTTCTAGAGAAATTTTTAACAAAGGATCACCAGAAAAAAAAAAATTATTATGAATTGGTGAAGGAATCAATAATTTAGAGAAAATTCTTACGTGAAGCACACGTCATAATTTTTTCCATTGATGTTGAAAATCAATGTTACCATTTTTCATAGATTAATTAAAGAGAGTTGATGAAAATCGTGCCATGATTACGAAATGCTGTTCTGCTTTCTCGTCTGTATGTTAAAACCCTTAGAAATCTCCGCAAAGAAAAATTTCACGAGATGGATCGACGGAATGAAAAAGGTACTATATTCGTCTTCCAATGAATGAACAATGAACATTCACAAAAAATAGGAATACTTGAGAAATATTTCAACTTTCTTATAAAATAATTAATAATTTAATTTCAACTTCATTAAAATAAATAGAAGTTTTCAACGTGTTGAACGCTGGAACTTGATTAGGGAGGGCCACCAGGCAGTTTCCCCATAGCGGTCAGTTCCAAATTAGAACATCTAAGCTTACAAGATTACCACAGTTAAAGGACTTGTTACTAAAGCTGTCCAGTTAAGCAAAAAAATAGGGTTCTTACATGGGACATCCTCTGAATTAATTATCTCCTGAATTCAAATGGAATTTAGAAATTCCTCTACTCTCTCCAATCGAAATAATCCGAAAATACTTAACAACATTTGAAGGATCAATTTCAATTGCCCTATAAACCGGAGCGAAGGTCAAAAGGTTGACCATATTCAATGTTCTCCAAGAAGTGTCACACCGCTGTGACCAGGATTATGAGGACGTCCGAAAATTCATCCCCAATTAGACTATCTCGGCTTACAGGAGTATAGAAAGCCCTCAAGGGTTAATCAAACTCCTGGCTGTTCTAGAAGCCAATCTAGTTTAGTACTATTAGCGTGGCTATTGTTGCACCATGATGCAATATCCTACAGGATCGACTAACTTCCGAGTGAGATAATACTCGGAACTGTCCAACTGACCTTAAGGAATGCACCGGGTAGGGAAAGTGCTGATGCATGGTTTTCGGTTGCTAATGCGCTTGCGTGGATCTACAAACAGAGAGAAAGGGAGAGAGAGAGAGAGATAGGAAGAGAGAGCAAGTGAATCGGATCTGTAGGGTCGTAAGTACAGCCCACAGCTATTGATTAATATCGCGTGATAAATGCTAAGCTGTCTGCCAAGTTGGAAGATGCAAGTGCTCGCATCGAGCAGCTGTGCCTCGACGGAATCACCGTTAGACTGCGACACACTAGCAGATGGCGCTTAAACTGGATTACAAACACGTCGAAATTGTCTTCTTGGCAACGATCCACCTACTTTATCCTCAGGTACATACTTCCGCCCATTTAAATCCTCACTTTTCCGCTTCACTTGTTGAAGTTTATTGCCGTTCATCTCGCGCCTCAATAACACGTCGCCCGTAAACAATTCGTTTGTATTTACGACTGGGAAATTAACGGCCCGACACACCGCGGCTCCCATAAACGATCATTGTTCAGGGAAAGAACTCCGCGTCATAACAGTAGTTTGCAAAACGAGCCTCGGCTTCCAACGTTGTGAACCTCATAAGGGGTCGATGCACGAGATAGTCCAGATTTTTGGGGTTTATGGCTTTGCCAGTTACGGTTTCATGGGAAAGATTGCGGTTAGCATTGGCACTTCAAAGGGATTGCAATAAAACTGAGAGAACCTCAACCGATGTCTATAACAAAAATTTTTTAACTCCCGCTTAAGTGATAAGTTGACTGATGAAAGATATCTGGAATAATCCGCGGTAAACAACACTCAATTTATCATAAGCCGTCCTTTCATTCATGCCGCTTGCCTGCTTCTTCCTAGTCTTGGCACCCTTACAAGAAAAGTCTATATCGACCAACAAGTTCCATTGACAAACTTTTTCGTATATAATAGCTAAGAGTGTCAAATAAAAAAGAAAAGAAAAGAAAAAAGAAAAAAAAGGAACGGAAGAAAGAAATTTTTATGCTCGGATCGATATACAAGGGAAACAAGGACACCAATTTTGCCGCTATAGCGCCCTTATTTTGGTACCATCCAGAAAAGTTCAACGTACGATATTTCGTGCATTCGTCGTCGCATTACCTGAACAGTAGCGGAATCAATTAATCACCGATAATGTTTCTCTTTTGTTCGGGCATCGGCTTATCTGCAACGTCTTGGCCAATGGCAAATGATGAAACACGCGAGTTAGGAAATTTTTCATGCAAGCGCAGGAAACTATTTCCCAAGCTATAACACGTAAGAGCATTACATCTTAAGTGAAAACAATTCGTCTTCCTTTCCGAGCAATTGTGAAGGTTTTCGGCGGTGGGGTACGTGGCGAAGTAACTAAGCGCATACGCGCAACCATTTTCGAAAGGATTTATGGCAGATGACCCTGACGCGAGCCGTCCCATCTAAATCATCCCCCATTTTCTCCTTACTCTTACTTTATTTTTCAGCAACGAGCGAAATTCATTAAATTTAATGCCGACGAATGCGAATTTATTCAAATTTTCAAATGGGAAAAAAGCAAAGAAAACAACAACAACAAAAGAAAAATTGTATCAAGTTGGAGCCAAGTATGGTTTAACGTTGGCTCAGTTTCGTATCAAGTTTGGCGCGACCGTTGTTAAAGATCTATCCTCCGGTGGGAAAAGAGCGACGTAAACAGAGGTAATCTATGGTGCGATGTCATCGCGGATGTAGATGGAAATAGAAGGACGCGAATCGCGGAATAATCGATGGTTATTATGACGTTAGCCACCTGCCTAGGGGGTAGATGGATGGCAGTCGAGGACCGAGCTTAAGGGTAGACGGGACGCACCGAGTATATATACGTACAGTAGCCATGACACCGGCTGGGATCCATGACACTAGCGTTGGTGGTTGTGTTGTGTAACCCCACCCGGTTTGACGCATGTGAGGGGTATTTTTCCATGATCAATAACATGCCCTTATTCCTGTCACACCAAACGAGCGAGCTTTGCTTTCACTTTGTAATTCTTTCAGATGACAGTGCTTTCTATTCAATGCATTCAGCCTATGATCGACTATAAAAATGGTTAACGAGCCGAGCCATGAATAATGGATCGAATGATGCGAATAAATCACACGAACCTAATTCGATAGACGTTCATTAGCGATTTCAGCGCGTCGCCGATTTAACCGTTATCGAATTCCCATAATATTCATATTATTCGGCCTGTTTCGATAGCGGGGTGGTGCGGGGGGAGGCTATACTATTTTACTCCAACGCTCCATGGGAGTTGGCCTCCGACAATGTTTTACATTTTGCATAACAGCGAGATTGTATTATGGAATGTTGCGTAACGGTAATAGTGCATGTTATTAGGCGACATTATTTGCTTCTATAATCAGCCGGGCTCTTTGGCAAAATTTGTATCTCGACGAAGAGTGTCATCTTTAACCATTAACCTTTCTTTTTATATATAAATAACTTTCAATTTATAATTAGGTTAACAAAAGGTTAAACTATACAAATAAATCTCTGTAATTGTTTCCAGTTATCGTTTCATTTAATTGTCACTCTCTCTCTCTCTCTCTCTGTCGTCCTTCTCTATCTTGTTTCACTTTATCATTAATAACTCGTATATTACAAGCGTAATTACATAATACGATTCACAAAAGTTTAAATTACAGATTGAAGCTTGGCTGCAGTAATTTGCGTATCAAAAGTTGTCGGGCAAACGTTGATGACTCGTTAGTCCTCGCAACAGTTATCGTATTAAACACGTGTGTGATAGGACACGATGTCGTTAAGGGCGCGCAAAGGGGAGGGGGAGGGGGGATTAATGCCAAGATATGACGTCACGGAGGCGAAACGGTTCCGACCATTACCACTAGTTAAGAGAAGTTTGTGAGTGGACAATAATTGTCCGTCCGTAAATACGCCAGCGCTGAGCCAATGGCTGATGGTCCAAGTTTCAGCGCACCGACAGATTGAGCTAGATTGCACGGTCAATATTTTCCCGACGCGCAGTATGATTTACTAATGACGCTCAACAGTTTGCTGTAAGTGCAGGATTGTTGACAAATAGCCTTTTCTGCTGACGGCTAAATTGACAAAAGAAAGACGAACCATTACGTCCTGTTAATTAAAGGAGCACCATCCACGCGTCCTCTTCTTTATCCTTTTTCTATAGGATCGCGTCTTTTGTTCTCATCATTATGGAGGATAACCTTTGCGATTTCGTCAGTGGTTTCCTTCTATTTTTTAAGTCTCGGATTGGAAACCCTAGATACGAAGTCAGAGGATTATCGGATACGATGAAAATAGCAAAAATTGCAAGTAAATTGCGAAGTTGTACGGATTCCTTTTGGTCTGAAATTCAGCAGTTGCTTACATAATTGTTTTAATTTTGTTTTGTTTCGCAAAATTTGATTTTTGGGACTTTTAATTTTCAACGTTTTAGAAAGCTATGTTATTTATTGTTTCAATTCTGTTGAAGGTCTTTTATTCGTGTAAATTTTTTATCAACGTATAAGATTTTGAAGTTCGGGTGTTTTTCGAAAATCTTCGAATGCACCCCCTTCAAGGTTTTAACGAAATCTCGTTAGCATGAAATTTCGTGTAAATCACATTAGGCTGATCTCATCCGCGTTTTCGGTGAAAACTGACGAGAAGCCTGTGAAAGGATCGAAGCCTAGCAAAAATTAGCGAACACATGGCTTTACGTTCGTCCAATCTGTCTGTTTCCCTTCCACCTACGCCTGTGGTTGATGCCGTTGACGTTAATGTTTGCGTTTTATGTTTTAACCATGCACTGTTGTACGGATTCCGTCGATTTTTTGACAAGTGTGATTAACTGTCACTCCTTCAAACTGCAGACGAATTTCGTAAATTCATTTCCGTTGAAAATTAACGGCCGAATAATTTTTTCCTTTCCTCGTATTTTTGTTTAAATTCAGCCGAAAACGCCTGAAGAGCTCGACGAATGCTTTAAAAATACCACGAGACATAATTCCGTTCGTTTCGCGCAATTAAAATTTCCCGGCGTCTACGAAAAAGGAGATGCAGTGCGCAATTCCAGAAGGAGGAATAAAAAAATCAGGGACGTCTATATATATTTTTGGCGAGCCTTTTTGCCTGACTTTTCGCTTCTTTTAACCTTTGTCCTGGCTTTTCCTCAAGGTCTCCTTTCCTTTTTTTACTCGCTCTCTCTCTCTCTCTCTTTTTTTTTTTTCTTTTATTTTCGGTCCGCTTCTCACCGGTAGTTTTCTGCTGGTGATGGTATACAAAAAGGCTTTCGTCGACTGTAAAGAGTTTCGTGGTTTCCGGCCAAAGCTCGGCCTCTTACATGCACTTTTCGAGTATAGCTTGGAAAAGGGAAATAGCGAGAAACTCGAAGAGCGAAAACGAGAAAAAGGAAAATTTACGAGTAATGCCTCCGTAGGAATTAAGTTTTAAGGCGCCACTAAGATTTATCACCAACGTCCATGCCACATAATGTAGGGTTGCCAAATCTTTAGCTTTCTCTTGCTCTCTCTTTTTTTTTTTTTTGTTATTATTTTTGTCATTTTTTGCGTTACCAAAAATAGAAGTTCGCGAAAATAAATCCTGTTCGGTGTTTTTCTGATTACCTTTAAACTATTGGCCTTTCAGTAATTGAATGCAATACCAGTCGACCTTGGCTAAGATGATTTTTCGTAATTATCGTAATTATTGTGTATCGAACGATCAAAGTGCAGCCAGGCATTGTAATAAATAACGATTTTTTGTGCCATAATAGTCATGCTGCACAAAGAAAGTATTATTTTCGATCGGTGAAAATTTATTACCGCATTTGAGTCCAGATTCTTGATCTTAAGGTGGAAGTGGATAAGCGATCTCAAGGCAAATGAAAGAACCGCGAATGTACGATTGAACGTTGATTATTACTTATAAACTCTGATAAAAAATAACTCCTGGAATTATTTCAGTGCTTTCTATAAGAGAATTGGGCTCCGAATTGTAAAGGGAGCTTTTCTTGAAGAAAATAATATAATAAACATCTTAGGAAATAATTAGCGTCTTCGTACAGTTGGGAGGATTGTATACGTACTTTTAATAAGAGGGGGGGGGGGAGTGAGCGAATTTGCGAGAAAGCTGGAGTAATTAATATAGAGCTTTACTTTATTTTAAGGAGACTTAGTTTTTGAGATGATAATAACCAGAGGTGGAGTACCATGATACCCAAACAAAGTAATAGCAAGTTGGCTTGTGCTTGGAAGCAAGAGAATTTTACCCAAAGTCAAAAACAAAGTGTTCCCTGCGATGGTTAGGAAAACATTGCGCCTTGCACAGGATCTTTGTATACTTCTGGGATCATAATAATGAACGTCGTAAATTCACTTTGATATGTTATTATTCAGCAAACTTTAACGTGAACTTTGTTGTAAAATTTTGATATTAATTAAATGTTACAACACACATTGATTTGACGTGCGTCTTTAAATAGTGGTATAGAAATTCATTTAATTTTTCTTAAAAAAAGAAAAAGTATTTTATAAATTTTTAGAGAAAATAATAAAAGGACCTTTATCAGTAGAGACTGAAACATCCTCTTGGAATTGAAATCCCATGTCTTTCGTGAGTCCAAAATCGGGTGTGCTTAATTGAGATTTTCGTGCCAAATTTGGATTCCAGAAAATGTGGATATAAGACTCGTCCTCGAGACATTTCGTCTGGCCAATCAACTGCAATTTAGGATATTGCACGGAATACTTTACTATATACCGTCGGATCATAGGGCGCTTTTAGCTGACGGTTACGTAGCGAATTGCATTTCGAGAATCCACGTTCCCTTGAATCGCCCGTTGCGTCAAAGGAAAGGGTAACGACTATTGATAGGATAGGGTTGCTCCGTATCAAAGGAATTTCGACGATCCAATTCATCCGACGAATGAGAGCCAAACGTGTTCCGCCCAGTTGAAAGTTACAATCGAATTACTTGAAATTAAATCAATTCGTTCCGTTCGCCAAATGACTTTATTTTGCCGACCATTTTGCCTGCGTACAACAGGACAGTCTATTCTAATTCACTTTAATTTCTCTTACTAACCGATGGTCAAATTTATCTGCCGACAAATATCAAGATACGTCCCTTGTAAAGCTCCGTTCTTTACCGTGTTCTAACCTGGATTATAAGTAATTTTTCACTGGTTATAATTCAAGTAATCGAGTGAAATTAATTTTGGCACAATGAAATTGTCTGAATCCTGATGTTCCTGAGAGTAATTTAGTTGAATGATTTGGCGTTTGTTATTGAAGGAGGAGAGTGGGATATATATCAGTGGTGTCGTTCAAGTCAAATCAATTTCTTCGTCTCAGTCTGTCTTCGTTTTGAATAAGCTAGTTGTTTAAGGCAAGTGCTTTCCAAACTTCCGAATATTGTTAACGGCACATTCTGTACGAAACGTTCTGTTGAATCAACGAAATTGCTGTCTGAGTGCATTGTAATACAGAATAAGGTACATACAAACTTTACTTCTGTGTCTGCAAGTAGTAAGAAGGCCTTTGCTTTGGATAGTAACCTCCGGATAACAGAGCTCCGGGGCGAGAGTGTGTGCACGTTTGTGCAAACGTGTTGGGCTGGAGGAAACTTTTAGTGACACGAAAAGTAATTTTTTATGAATACGAGTAAATTGCCCATGCTTTTATTCTTAAACAGTCATAAATATCAAGTTTTATACACCGCCATACTTTGATCATTATATAAAGATGGTTATACTTTCTCATAAATTAACATTGCTGCCATAAAACTTTGTACGAG
>JABFQA010001738.1:0-12849 GCA_022817065.1 Probaryconus sp. ZL-2020 | reverse complement strand
TATTTTCCTTTATCAAACCTATTAACCTTTTGATATACATATTCATATACATTTGTTGACATTAAACGTCCAGTCGATTAGTCTGATTGACGATAAACCAGAAATAAATAAAGGTAGATTTAAACAAACACTTTGTCATTTGCGTAGAAAACTGCCATGTCATTTGTTCGCATGAATATGTTAATAGAAATTATCTGACCCTTTATCGTCCCTTTATTTCAACATTCCCCGAGCATTCTGAGCGCGTTTAAAATAGCAGCCAATGTTTACCATGTTCTTAAACTTGAACGCATAATATTCTCCTCTACATCACGTAATACGAATATTAGAGATTCATCGGGAAGAACGATTTTCTCTGCTTAAAATAAAAATTCTAACACCGGTACAAGTTTTACTGCACCATCACGCATCTGTCACAACCACTCGTATACTTTGTACTTAACTGTACAATTACTTTTTATTTCCTATTAATGTTTGAAATACTGCTTATGTAATCATTTTTTGAATTTCTATCGTTAATATTGTTAATTGAAAAGATTATGTCAAAAAAATTGTAAAATTTTTAAGAAGAAGGTTACTTTAAGACACAGCCAATGATTCAGACAGTTGAACTGAAGTAAATTGAAATAATTAATTATAAAACATTAATCAATTTATGTACGTTGTTACTTCTAGGAGCAACTATCTAATGAAATATCAGCACTTTTATGAGGTGAACAAAAGTAATTAAAAAACTTTAGCAATAATGTTGTTATAAAAATTCAAGTAAAACTTTTAAATGCACGAGTTTAAATAGTGAACGTTCTGTCGTAAAAATAAAATTTTTCATAAATATAAATGTATGTTTTGCTATTGTTTATGAACAATTTCACGATCTAAACTTTTTTGACTCGATGACGTAAAGCATAGATCTTTTTAATGAAAAGATAAAAATTGTTCTGGCAAAAGATACTATTCAAAGAAAAAAAAAAATTAATATTTATAATATATTATAAATTATTTAGGAGAAATTAAACTGCGAGTTTGATTTGGTAGTAAACATTTTGTTCCCTGTCCCCATTAGAAAACAATTACATCGTCGTAAAAATGTAAGTAGAACGAAACAGAATTGGTTACGTAAAATAAATTTTGTTGCGTCGTTGTATTATGACTGCGATATCTTGTCAGATGCATGAAAATCGATGCTCCGGAGTCCTCTCATATCCCCGTGACCCCTTATACAGAGTATGCTCTCCGAGTGAGGATGAGCATCTCGCACTCGACAAAGTCTCTTTGACAGGTGTGCGAAAGCTTTAAGCTTCTGTCTGCTCGGTGACTCGCGGGGACAAGTACGTACAGTTCACGCACAAGAAACAACAACTGTTTATTGTTGCGGTTAAGCTTAAAACTAGGTTTATGGGTTACAACTTTTTTCCAAATTTACAATGTTTTTCTTCTTACAAAATAAATTTTGTTAAAAACTCGAAAGCGACATAAAAGGACAAAAATCCTTGGAAGTCAAATACGAAATAAATCTAAAATTGAGATGCCAGTAAACTTTATTTATATTTCGTCCAATAAATTATCTACTCTTGAAATTCCTTGGCTTCTTCTTTTTTTTTTTCTTTATTATCGTAAATCGTTTTCATTGATTTTCGTACATCTTTTTTGGCCATTTCGATTGCACAAATTGACATTGGACGCACCTTAACTAATATACATATGTATATAAAAAAAAATTGCCCATAGCGAACATAATGCAAAAACACAGCCAATAATTTAGCATCCGTGTCTGAGGCAAACGACCTAATCCAAACTTGCACGATATACGCCGGTAATCACACGCGTAGAAGTCGGCAAAGTATAACATTTCTTGCTAGCGGGAATCGCATACATTTTCCTTGATAGTCACTGGAAGGCTATTCTCAAGGGTCGCCAGGATTCGACGTTATGCGAACAAAATTACGGAACTTACCAGCAAATGTCGTGGGTGTGTGTGCTCTGCAAAATTTATACACTCTATTCTACGTCTTACGGAGTCTAACCGAGAAGACAGAACCGCAAAATGATTCTATTTTGGTACTCGTTCCTGTAATGTTTGTGCACTTAGGAACTGGAAACTGCATGCTCTGGATGATCATCAAGTTCAAGAGACCTTACGATGTTAATGTAAAGTGGTAAAAGTTATAAGACGCAATGATGCACCAAAATAAAATGGAATTCTACAACAAGATATGCTTATTTCACTTATTTATTGCTCTAATTTTGTCATATTTTTTGAAACAGTCATAATCAGAAAATTCATTGACATTTTTTTTAACAGTGCTTCAAGAACGAGTTGACAATAGATGAATTGATTTATTAGCGGAAGAAGAAAAGCTCCAATTTGACTATATCAGAATGCAGATAATAACGTGTAAAATGAAAAAGGAAGGCCACGTGCTGGGACAGGAAAGATGAATGACCCGATATTTCTCAATTCTAATTCTTATTTCAGAGAATTAAAGTGTACGTTCTGACAAATGTAAAGTCATGATAATGCGACTCTCACGATTTATATCTCATCAAATTGTTTCATCCTCTTTTTTTTTTTATGTATAAATGCATGCAAACATAGTTTTAATATAATTATAGGCTCATGAAAAATGGATTCCCATTTATAAACGAATTAAATGTTAAATAAAATTTCTTATCCAATTCATTTTAAATAATGTAGCATTCATTTTTAAGACGTGCAAAAAACCGTTTTATTGTGAATAATAATTTTGTGAAAATTAAGTATAACGTATGCAATTTGCTTCTGTGGAAGGTTTCGATGCCCCAATTTTTAAAATTAATATACAAAGCAGAAACTTTCGCTTCGAGGAAATTCAGTTTCGAGTGGAGCCATTGTTGACTATATTTTTGAGGTCATGGTGCTATTAGTAAAGCCATGATTAATCGTGAAATTTCTCCAAGATTAGAATAATGACTTATTGCTTTACATCAATTATAATTATGGAAATTCCTGTACTATTTATTTTAAATTATGCAGAATCTCTTGACGTGTATATATACACATGTAATGTATGTTCTACATGCATAGGATCCAATATAAAATAAAATGAATTTTAATAAAAATGTTCCTTAATTATAAAAATCAAAGAAGAATTTTTGAAACTTAATTTGTTTCAATAAAGTGAACATTTTTCGTACCTGTTTAAAATCGTGAATCTGCAGACACCTTTGCTGTTCTTTCTAAGTTCTTTATGTTTGGAAACCAATTAATTCTATCAAAAATTGCTCATTCACGAACAACGGAATGTCTTTGATATGATGAAAAAAAAATGATGTTCCCCATATTAAATCAGTCACCATATTTTGACCGTTCACATCTTGCTAAAGTCAAGTCCCATCCAAAATAACACTTAACAAAGTCGAGGATTCAACAACACTTGGTTAACATTCCAACGCGTCTACCTTTGCCGAGTGGTTCGCCCACTGCGATGGCCCGGCCCCACTTCCGGTTACGGCTCTTCCGGCAAAATATGACTACACATGTTCATAAATGAGCCATAATCCTGAACATTTTGAATCAATTTTAGTGATTTCTGTCACGACGCGAGGACGGACGCCGAAGAAGTGGAGGAAGCAGACGGAGAGAATACGCGAAGGTAAAAAGAGACGAAGAAGAGGAATGGAGGAGAAGAAGGAAAAGAAGGACGGTGACTTTGTCAGGTGAGACACCAGATGGGAGTTGAGGAAAGGTAGAGCGAACAAGTTCGTAGACTTATCCCCACCAAGGCTCGCAGGTTGAGAGTTTATGAAACAACAGGAATGCACCTTCACGGCGAGCGCGTACGACGAGCAAGTCCCTGGGACCAGCGAAGAACAGGTCTTCTTTGCATCAAGGTAACAGTCGACGTCTTTATCGATTAGGAGAATCAAGATAAAATACTATTGCACACTCCTCAAGACTTATCATTCATTCATTTTCCTTTTTTTTATCTTTCTTTTTCTTTTTTCTAGATTTTGCATTTTTAAAAATGATTCTTTTAAATGAAAATAGGATTTCATACTCTTAAAGGAGGATGATCCTCTGTCAACAAGATGGCTCCCTTTAAAACCTCGATGCCAAAGAATTTTTCTTTTTGACATTAAATTTATAACTGAATCATTATTCATCATACTAAATGATATTACGAATTTATCAAGCATACTCGGTTTCACTTTTCAACGTTAATTGATTAATAAAAGCTGACTATATAATCGAATAGATTCGTATGGAATATGAAATATTTACAAAATAGACGTCAATCAGAAAATTGTGCCTCAGTAGGAGAGGCATCACTGAATGTATTCAATTAAAACATATAACGAATTCATTATTAACAATTTTATTATCAAAGGAATTATTAAAAAGAAAAAAGACAAAAAAAGATTCGCGTCTACGCTACGCTTTAAAACATTTTACAGTAACAAATAATTTGTTATATTAAATAAATTCCACAGTTATATAAATATTTGAGTTAAAGATGCGAAAACGCTAATCTATTATGATTGCACTTTGTATACTTACATTCAGAAGTAGAACCCACTTCTGGCTTCTGCAACAGACAGGTGAAAAGAGCTAGTTAATGACACGAAAACAGCTGTACGAGTTAAAGAAATATACTTCTTTTATACATATACATATACACATCATCCTCGGCAATAAGCGAGTTATGCAAAATTGTTGTCACTTTAATATTCAAATCATCAAATGATTTGGAAACTTATGCGTATTTTTGTGACCATTATTCTATAATTAATTAACTAATTAATTAATTAATTAATTAATTAAAAATTTCTTGAAGAAAAATGCTTTGAAACATATTTCTTTATTATATAAAGAAAAAAGATTGCGTAATAACGTTGAAATGAATTTTTCAAGATCAAAGTTATTCAGAGGCGAATAAAAAAAATACATCAAGATTAATCTTAGAAATTATCTTGGCTTCGATTGGATCGCTCTCGTGTATTTTGCACTTATTAAATCTCTTGCTGTGAGTTTAGTTTTGTTTCCTGAGGCGTGCGATTATCCGACATGCCTGGCGGGCATTCCGAGCGCGTAACGATCCCGTTTCGTACCAACCACCCTGTATGTTTCATGCTGTAATTATATTTCGGTTAATTCCATTATTAATGTAACGCGCGATAGATACCGCACAATGATATAACGACATAGTGATACATTTATTTGTAATTAACCGTAAACGTACAATACTTTGTATAATTTATCAACTTGTTTTGTTAATGCATCTAAATTTGCTTTCAATTTTTTTATCTTTTTTTTTTGTTTGGAGAATTCGATTTTTGCTAGGAAGAAGGTTGTATTTAGTACAATTGATACATCAGTAAAAGAAATTCGAAGACAAAATAATACGTTTGGAACAGTTGTTCAGCAAACAGATTGTTGTTTCGTATTTCATTATCTGCTCATCTTTTGGTTTCAAATTTCAATAGGGCACTTAAGTTCGATATCCCCAATAAAAATTATAGCCACGTAGTTTGTGGTTTTCCAAAATGAAAGACGGAAAGATCACGTTTCTAATGTCAAACTGTGCGGAGTACTTGCGTGGCTAATTTCAGGTGCGGTTTAAAAATCGGGCCCCAATATAAGTCGTCGCAAAGCACAATTACCAAACACTGAATTGGAAAGAACGCAGAGTTTCGTGATTCAAAGCTATTATGTGCTGGAGCATTTTCTCATGAGATACCTGCACTCTAATTATATGTCTAGCTTGCTCCTGAAACCTAAGGCTTTATTGCTAAATACGCTCGGGTTTTAGTCCAAGAAAAAAATCTAATTTCTGCTTTGAGAGCGGCACTTAGGTGGGTATAAGGTCGAATGGTCTTATATTTCCGAAAATTCGTACTGGCCAACTTTTGTAGCAGTTTGCAATGGACTTTGTAGAAGATGTAAATAATGGCTGAAAAATATACTATTCGCATAAAAATAAAAACAGCAGTCCTCTAGTATTTTACGTTCAACTCTTTTCTTATTACTCTTATTATTATTTTAGAGAACAGTTGTGCTCGAAATATTTTATATTTACTCAAATATAGTAATTTATTAAGAGGAGATTTTACCACTGATAGTAGTTGATTATTATAAAAGTAATAATTTGATCGTTGATTTTCTGTTATGGGTTAAGATCGTGCAGTATTAATTACATTATCGACCACATATTTTCGTCGTTGTAAGTTTCTGCGTTTTGTGCATGAACAAAAGCACCATTAATTCTCTTGTCAAATAGGGTAATGCAAGTTTATTCGTAGCACATCGTGCAGAGAGAAAGATTATGAAAAATGGTTTCCTATAATGTTCAAGATATTTTCGAAGATGCTACATCAAATTATTTATCTCTGATATTTATTAATATGATGTTTGGCTTTTCAATTATTTTCAACATCATTTATTAATGTAACTGATTTTTCATAACTATTTAAAAACTTATTTGTAGTTTATATTAATTTTTATTTAAATATAAAAAAGAAAAATTTAAAGAGTATGAACAATTCATGTTTTATCAAGAGAGATGTAAACAGCATTTATGTCAAGCAACATTGAAAGTAATTAGTATTACATCGAAAAAAAAGTACAAATAATGGTTGCCATTAATGTGGTAATCCAACACCGAGACTAAAGATAGCCAGAAACCACATAGTAATTTTACTATACCATATAGTAATTTTACTGCATTCTTAACTTTTATTTACTGCACAAACTGCTATCGCTATTACGGCTTTTTTCTCGTAGAATTATACACGGAAGTTTTTACATGACATAAAAAATAAATCAATTTTAAAATTAGAAGCTTAAGAAAAGATTTATAATTTAATAACGAAATTAAAACATCTTTATAATTGAAACTTAACAATAATTATCATTAGAAATTATATCATTAGCTATTATATTTCATAATTATATAATGTGAACATGTATAAGTAACATTTATTCAATGGTTTTACATGAAAGCATCAATTTTATAGTTTGAAAAAGAAAATAGTTAGTTATAGCATGGCAATGGAGTAATATAAATGTGTAAATTGTGCAATTACAGAACAGGATTTCCGCTATGAACAATCATTTGAATCAAATAATAATAAGAAGAAAAAAGTGCTCTCTATACATTTGGTGGTCAGTGTAATTTCAAGTTTGGTTGCCCACGAAAAAACATGCCCAAAGTTTTCTCAGGGAAGACATTCACTTCTGTATTATGTTATTTTAAAAGCCTAATCGTCAAACAGAGTCTCGATTACAATACCTTTAAAGATATCCTGTGTTCATTGTTAACAAAACGCCAAATTTGCTCCAATTCAATTTCAACAACAAGTAGCTTAGGAACGTGAAATATTAAGATTGAATAAAAACGAATTTGACAAATTACTTTGTGTAATTTAGATTATAATACAAATAAAAAGCAGTCGTTAATAATTTTCATACTTCCAAATATAGGATAATGTAAATTTAATGGTGATGGATTATCAATTCCATAGGCTTATTAAGGGAACTTGAAGTGAAAATAATAATTTGTCCAATTGCATTGAAACTTACTTAGTGTTTGTTTTATAAATTTATTATCATTCTAACAACGAGTTATTAATCATACATAAAAAAGGTAATGCGTTTTGAAATTGCGCTTTTTCTTGAATCGATTAGTGGGCTGTTCTATTTGCAAAAGAGTTAAACAGGCGCAAACGCATCGAGAGAAAGTAGGTATTAAAGTTGAATTGTTGTCACTGTAATGCGACGTGCACTATTTACCTGTTAAAGCGTATCGACGATCAAAGTAAATTATTTTTTATGCTCGCTTGATTCCACGTTAGTATGTTTATTCAGGTATTTATAGTTAGACATAAAAATTACATGCATTTCAAATACATAATAGCGTCGGGTTAAAATTCTTATTGTATATAAACGTTCATTGAAAGTTTATTTAATCGTTTACAAAAGTCTAATCGAATTTAATTCAAGATGATTCAGTGATTTCTATATGGGGGAAACTTTGAACCCCTATTATGAGATAATTGACTTCACAAACAAGTTTGTGGTCTGTTAATGAATTCGAAAAAAAAAAAAAAAAAACAAATTAAAATTTTACATTTCTTAAAAGTAATGTTTCCATAATGTGTTTACGTTATTATAAAATATATTCAGATTATTTAATTACGAATAGAATGAACAATGGAGTCTTATAAAGGAACTGGTTACATCGGTGATATGACAAAAAGTAATTAGCTTTGACCAAGCACAGTTTCACCCTCGATTCATAAGTTCTTGCCAACTTTCATAAACTTCGACATATATTTATTCATTTAAGATTACAAATGCTAAATATGAAAAGAAGCATGTGAACTAGGCTCTTTGCGGGAAAAAAGTTGCGTCTCATTACGTAAATTACATCAATAATATGGTCCAGAAAAATTAACACTTTGTTAGTTAATTAAGTGCGTGTATCGCAATGCTGAACTACAATGCGAACTTGTGATTCATTTCTCATGACACGATAAAAACATATGAAGTAAGAGAATATTTAACGAAGGAAAGGTAACGACATTATATAAATTCTCGCATATTACATAAAAAATTGTTTATTTTATATTTGAATAATATTTAAAGATTGTGATAACCGTGGCTGTTACTTGGAAATTTAATGTACTAAAACTTGGGCAAAATTTAACTGTGAGCCGTAGTTGGGAGAATAAAACTTTGTTCTCAGTGTAAAGAATACATTGAAATATGTAATAGAATTGTAAAATAGACGAAACAGCATGGCATTACTCACACTATTACAGTGATCGTAGGAAACTATGCAAAGTTTAATGATCTATTCACCTCGGGAGATACAGTAAGATGAGGCAAAAACGTTCATCAATCAAAACTTTAACGTAGCAATTATGTTTGTGATATTACGCCAAGAAATGCCGTGTAAAAGTCTCAGTTGCGAAAATTTTAAGTAATTTAATTAACTTTGTTTTTAACAAAATTAAAGATATTTTGTTAATTTCAATACAAGGTCTTTTTTAACGCCAAAAAAGAAAAGGATTCTAATTTCATTTAATAGAAACCATATCAATTTCTGTAAGCTGTTCAAAGCTGAAGGAATTTCTATGATCAGATTGCTCTTCTAAGTGTCCACTTCAGGAAACGGCAGAATTCAATGGTCTTTCGTCTTAATGTGGAATAATCTCAACTGAGAAACTTTGTTTAAACAATTACTGTATAAATATCGTTAAAGTGAATTACGAAACGTAAGTTAATTATTTATTAGAAATAATTCAAAGTAAATATAGAATTTAATTAATTAACTGAATTATTTTGAAATTATTCATTGCTGCGCAAGATTATTAGCAGGGATGAAATTGTTTGACTGTAAAATGGGGAAGAGTTAATTAAATTAGGTGGATTGATTCAAATTTGAATTGAAAATTATAGAGAAAGCTGTTATTTGAGAAACAGATTATCTCGAGATGAAAAATACAAATGTCCAAATCTTTTTCATTTCCGCGCTGCGCTTTTCGATATTTTAGAATTTGTTATTTATATTTATATTTTTGTTTCTATCTCATATTAATATAAAAAAAATGTGTAATGCCATTTTTTTTAAAGCAATAGATTTTCACTTCTCAAATAACCCAATATTTCATTTCAAGATCATTAAAATTCTGCAACCTTACATACTTCGAATTTCGCAATTAGTTGCAAAATTGTTTTAAAGAACTAATACCTCGCGTTAGCACTTACTTAACGACTACCATAGATAACATGGTAAAAAAAGGTAATTAGACTGATGAAATAATGTCGTAACTCACGTGTGTTACAATGATGTGTAAATGACACTTGAACAATTCACATTTGTGCATTAGTGAAACGTGTAAGAAGTGACGACACGGATCTCTACTAATCACGGGCAGACATAGAACCGGAGCGTTTTCGGTGCGAGTTTCATTCGTAACTGGCTAAGTTTGGTAACGAAATCTTAGCCACAGGGTCGAACTAAGACAGAACGGCTATGGATGTCCACTTTTGTGGAAGAAAAACAGAGATCGACATATTGCTCCTGATGCCCAACAAAAACCCTTCCCAACCTTCTTACCTCTCTCTCGTCTCTTCCTCTTTCTTCCTTCCTTATTTTTTTTTTTTTTTTTTCGTTCAAGATCCCTCTCTCCGCCACTTCCGTCTGCGTGCTTTTTTCACGTTTTCCTCTCTACGTCTGAACGTACACCTTATTTATGTTTCAGGTGTCTGAAAGTTATCAGTTTTCTCATCGCCGTGATTTTCAATTTCACAACTCATAAATTGTAAGGTAAAGGCAAAAGTGCGAGAAAAAAGTTTGATAAATTATGTCGATAAAGTAATTTGCCGTCTTTTTTTGTAATTAATTAAGATTTTCGGTAGAACAACTTTGTTATTCATTAATGACCACAGGTGCCTTCTTAGTTTGCTGTTTTGTTAATTTTAAAGAATGTTATTAAGCGATTTCAGAATGGTGAACTTTTACAAGTTTCATTCGTCAGTCATTTTTCCGGAAATGACAATCTACAATTTAAGAAATCCATTTTTAAAACATAATTTTAAGTAATAACCAGAAATTACACGCCGGGGCAATTTGTACTTTTCTACAAATCCGCTTTTACTCTATATCTTGTAATATAATATTTTCATCTCATCTATTTCAAGCGATATTCCTGAAATCTCACTGCAGGTCTCATTAAACTTTACAATCTCAATGGGATATTGCGATACAATGTGTAAAAACGTATACACATTGGACACCATAGCAGTTTGTGAGATGAGTTCTTAATTTTAAAAACATTTCTCGAACGTATCCAAAAAACAAAGACCATTTGTAATTATGGTTGAGATTTTCGGTAGGAAAATGTACAATTGGAAAACTATAAAGAAAATTCAGTATAATAACAGAATCTGATGACTCGTTTAATGCTGCTCAAATTGCGATGTTTATTTTTATATCCAGTATAGTTTTCCTTTTTCTAGTCTCTTCTATGACTCCGTTGATAAAATATTTTGCAATAATAGTCGATGTCATAACGTCGTATAAAATAATAAACGAACTCTGTTTCAAGTAAATACACGTGCGAAATGATTAAGATAAACATCAATTCAAAAACCATACTTTTATAATGGAATAAAAAATGTTATTCAAGAATGAAATTTCGCGCAAGTGGACCATTAAATTTTCTGAAAAACGAGAGACAGGGATGAAAAATTGAATTAGAAGAAACGTTACCATCGAAGCAGGATTCGTCATAATAACGAGATGAAGTTTGACCTATTTGGTAGCTCGTCAGAATTCTTTCCCTGGAGACGTGCTACTACTCAATTCATTGGTCAGAGTGAAAACTATTTCAAACTAAAAAAAAAAAAGAATTGTCACGAAGAAATTATTAAGAAATTATTAAGAAAGTGTCTATAAGGCTAGATTAGCAGATACAAATATTTTAATAATAAATTAATGAATTATTTTATTTTAATTTAGATTGTAATTTTTAAAATATTATCTTTCTTAATATTTGAATCCTTATAAATTAATAAATTATGTATATCAATAAATTTTTGTATAATATTAACATTTCGCTGGAATTAAATTGTTAATTTATTAAGTCTCATGATCCATCACTAACAAGTTATAATCCTTAACACAGTGAAATCCCAGCAGGATACAAATACACTCTGCAATATTCTTATCAACTTAATAAATAACATGGAGAATGCTTTTTTAATAAAGAAAAAAAAATATGTTACCTTATCTATTAAAACTGTATTAAAAGTAATACAAAGGTATCATCGTAAATTTAACAATGAACACGGTAAACCTGGAGATTACCACAGTTACGTTTACGATATCATCGTCAATTTAACAGTTTCGTATTCTTAGTGCGAGTATATATATACACACATGATACATAAAGTTTATTTCAGTTTAAGGACGTATAAATGTAACTTAATTATTGCGTAAATTAATTATAAATACTATTGCACTGCTTGAAACATCGTAATTAAATAATAAACATCATTAGCTAAGAAAAGTTAAAAAATGACAAATCAAAGTGAATAATATATTATAATCGTTACACTTTGTGCGTGAATTTTGAGGATGTAATGGAAATAGTGGCGAATTAAGATAGAGAAACTGTATATTGTACAATACACCTTAAATTGTCTCTTGAACACTGTTGAATCTGATGAACACTTAAAGCGACGTGGTATACAGAGGATATGCGGAGATATTTTCAATGGCTCTGTACATAGACGAATAAACGAGAATTTAATCAAAGTTCTGTGCCATCTACGTTTCGTGTTTCAATTGTGATCGGCACTGTAATTATTTTGAAACAGATAAGATCAAATGTTGCTTCATTTATTTCATTGCGTGACACTCAACTGAAAGAATATCAATTTTTATAATACATTGTAATTAAAATTTTATTCAAGAGGAAAAATTTTTTAAATGAATTTTATATGTTAAATATTTAACAAGAAAGAATTTATTGCTTTTATACTTTGAAGCTTATTTAAGCACATTATCTATAATGCGCATCGCATTATTTCAACATATCTGTAATGTTCGGAGAAGCTGAATTCATTTTCTAATGTTGAATGACATTTCCGTATTTTTTGGTATGTCTGCAATTTAATGTGAAGTTTAATTATAAACCGCCTGTCATCCCTTCCCACTGGCCGACTCTCGGATATTATGGGAATTATCTTGAATTAACTACTTGTTAAATTAGAGTTATTAATTCTTAATTATTTTCTTTTATTTTAAACGAAATATATTATACAAAATATACGACAAAAATATCGATAAAATTGTACACTCC
>JABFQA010001737.1:0-12854 GCA_022817065.1 Probaryconus sp. ZL-2020 | reverse complement strand
TAGAATATTGAATAGGAATATATTTTGTCTCTAATTAAATTCAACTCATCTCATACATTTATTCGAATCAGTAAATCTTCTAGTTAAACCATCGCCTCAATCTAAGGAGATGAAAATGATACTGATATCGCTTCTAATGAGAAATGTAACGCGATATCCAGCATTTGATGGGAAGCGAAGTCTTATGATTAACACACGGTGAATTAGTAAAGGCGATGTTGACCATTTTTCTGTGCGGTCTTATAGCGTATTATGATATAATTTATTCGATCGTGTCAACGCAACATGGAACTTCCATGGCAAATGAAAAATTATTCGTATTTAATCGATGGTAATTTTAGACGTAATCTAATCTTTTGGAATAATTATTATTTTATATATTCATTACATTGTGCGCTTTCAACATTGCAGTGCAACAATGGTATTTGAAATCTTTCTCAATGTGTCACAGACATCAGACGTCTAATCCAAACCCTTATGCTCAGGAGCACACGTTTATCCGTAGTCAGTGATTCGGAAATGTAAACCCTATTCCTTTCTGTTACAGCACGTGAAAATTCCATGCTACCGAAACTGAATCTCTCAAATAACTTTTCAATATACAGGAAAATATTACACTGACAGCAGTTTAAACAATGCCAAATATATCTCGTATCCTGAATGTTATTTCTGTACAGAATAAATATGAATATTTATTTGGATTACATCCTGCTGGAATGGGATCTTTGTAGAACCAAACTGTTTTTTTTTTTTTTTTTAAGTTGCAAACTAAAAAAACAGCTTCGTTTGAATTTTTTATATTATTAAAAGTATTGAATTTTTTCTATTTTAGTGGATATTCCTTTTGGAAACTGAAATATTTTACACTTTGATGAAACTTTAATGTTTTTGTCCAAAAAAAGAAAGTTATGAATTGACAATTGCTGATGGCAGTAATTACGAAAAAAAAAAATTGTAATTGAAAAATAACCCGCGTAACTTTACACTCATAATTCTTGGTCTATGAATTATGTAGAACTATTAATTTCCAAGTAAGATCTTTCAAAGCGAAAACGTTTCAAGCTTATCAACGAAACTCACATAGATAAGTTCACGTTTGCTAACTGAAATTAATATCTCTTTATCACAGCCAAGTTTTTGCCGAACTATGCCCTGTTAATTTAATCTAACAGTCAATTAAAGAATTAAAATGGATATTTAAGAATTAATTTCAAACGTGTGCATTTTACTTTATTAAAATCAATAATCTTTCATTCGACATGTATTTATAGATTTATTGTATTGTTACACTGCATAAAATTTTGTACAGTGTTTAAATACAGAAGAAAATAAAATATAAAAGAAGAGAGAAATAAATCGTTCATTAAATTCATTCATTAAATACAATTAAGTAGAATGAAATTTATCTCAAGTGGTTCTTAAATTATCGAAAGAAACGTCCTTTCTTTTACACGCAAAGAAAATTAGAAGAAATATAACTCTTTTTTTGTACTGAATATAACTCTTTTTTTTAGACTGTTACACGTAGCATTGAATACATAAAAAAAGTATGTGTATATAAAATGTATGTAACGATAAATACAACAAAAACTGGTTTCAGTGGAGATAGAATAACGAAATATTTCGTATATTTTTGTGTTCAGGAAAGTGACGCGGAGCTTGGAACGACTGGTACAGCTGGATTAGCCAGTGTTGAGACCCTCGATGACGCTGGTGCAGAAAAAAACGCAGCTGCGACCGACGACGGCATGGAGACTGTGCGCCTAGACGCCGAAGCCAATGACGTGACTCTGCCACCAAAACATCATCCCCTGGTTGCATGCATCTCCGCAGCAAGACGAAATTTAGTAGTTACCGGTAAGATTTTTGTTAATTACGTTTTGTAACTACAATCAAAAGTGTAATAAAATTATATTTATAATTTTTAAAATGTACATAAATTTATGATAGTTCATCAAAAAATTCGTTAATTTCATCTAAACTCTTTATTAAAGATAAAGAAGGAAATATTTAAGCTCTGCTTTGTAATATAGAAATATATCTGGATTACTGAGAAATGGATTCGACGAGAATGCGTTGAAACGTCAATACGAAACGTGGTCAATACGTAACACAGTGTAATCAGCAAATCTTTTTCTTTAACGAAGCAATTTTGTTATGAAATAAATTACCACTGCAAAACAATTTATAATCATCAATTTAAATGGAAACAATTATTTTTCATTATCATTTGTTATATTATTTGTAATTAATTGTTACAATAATTAAATCTCGATGAGAGAAAATTAATGAAGCCTTATTTGTAACGTTTCAGTTACAACGCTGTGCTTCCTACTGATCTTAGTTATCCTCATTCTGATCGCAAGTGTCGGACCAAGGAAAGTCATTACTCAGCAACTGAAAGATGGAAAATTCATTGACGCCGTAACTTCCTGCGGCCTCGTCCAAGGAATCCTCGAGGATGGTGGTTTTGCATTCCGTGGAATACCGTACGCCGTTCCACCAGTTGGGAACAACCGCTGGCAACCGGCGGAACCACTACGGAAAATCGAAAACTGCTGGGAAGGGACATATCTTGCTCACAATACCTCCGAATCTTGCTGGCAAAGAGATGCTTCCGGTAACGTCGAAGGCTCGGAAGATTGTCTTTATCTGGATGTCTTCACTCCGCATGTTAGATACGATTCTCCGTTGCCGGTCGTTGTAATGATCGGCGCAGAAACTCTGAGTGGTGGTTCACCTGGCGTTATGCAACCATCCGCCAAATTGTCTAGAGTTAGAGATATGATTTTCGTCAGACCAAATTTCAGGTACCTTATTTTCCAAAATTTTAAATCATTCCAATTTTCTTTCCAACATTTCCATATTAAATATATTTCCAATATATTTAATTCTGTTACAAACTTATTTATAAATTCCCTTTGCATTTGATTTAGCGATAATGACAGTATTACTGAATTTCGTAATAATTGATTTCAGAATGGGAATATTCGGATTCCTCGCCGCAGAGCCTCTGACTAGATCTACACATCCACCGACATCCGGAAATTACGGTTTGTCTGACATTGTCGCTGCGTTGCAATGGGTTCACATGAACATTGAACATTTCGGAGGCGATAAGAGTTCTGTAACAGTGTGGGGCCATAGAGCCGGAGGCACTCTGGTAACTGCCCTCGTCGGCTCCAGGCGGGCGAGAGGTCTATTTGCTCGAGCTTGGATTTCCAGCGGCAGTGCTAAATTCCCCGGCAGAGAATTGAAGGAATCCGAAGCTCTCAGTCAGCAATTCCTCGATAACATACGTTGTTTCGAATCCAGTTGCTTAAGGACGAAATCCGCAGAAGAAGTTTTAGCATCCGTCCCTATTTCGTGGTACAAAGGTATTTATCACCATTTTCCTATTTTATAAAATACTTTTAACAAATTATCGATTACAAATTGTATAATGTTATATAATGAATTTTCTAGGTAACATCGGACTACCAGAACCAAAAGAAGCTAACGTCGAAGCAAGGCATGAATGGTTAGTTCAAGATGGAGTTTACATTCAGGAACATGTTGGAAACATTTGGGTTAACGGCGAAGTTCCAGTTAAAATAGTTATGGGAACGACTGCTCAATCCGCCGCACTACCAAACTTCCTTTTACCTAACGCAACAATGACGGAAGATCAAGTCACGAAAATCGTACAAGAATCTCTACTTGGTACCATGGGAATTGTAAAAGAAGCTATTAGGTATTTTAAAATCTTTTAATACTTTTATAACTTTTCATCGTATAAAATCATTTCAAATTTTGATGAAATTAATTTGTCTAGCATTCGACTAATAATGTTTGACCTTTGCAGCCATTACAATGCCACTTTGAAGGGATTGGCCACAATGATGTCTGATATCCGCGTGGTTTGCCCACTGTTGACTGTGGCCAGATGGCGATCCAACATTCCCTTCTACGTTTCCACGCAACCTCGTGCAAATTTAGGTCTGGCCGACGTGGACAACGACGTGGCTGTTATCCTTGGTTCCTATACAGCAATCATGGCTGATGAAAAGAGGCACTTTACCGCGATCCAACAGCTCTTCAACCACTTTGTGTGGCATGGAAACGTTGCCCAATACGACCCTAAAGGCGCCTTGAGGGTGCTCATCGTTGGCCAGGACGTATTGCCCGACCAAAACTACCCCAACTGCGACTTCTGGATCAACAAGAATATCGTACCTCTTTACGGGCGAGTCGATTAAGAAAACAAATACGCTTCGCGCATCTTCTTCGTTTTACGTAGCTTGCTTGTCAAAAGTCCCTTTCTAAACAATAGTTAATGTTCCTCAGATTATATGGCAGAAGACGCGACTAAGGATCAGCAAATTAAAGTTGAATTTTTTAAACTTTCATATAAGGCTGTCTTTTTTTTTTTTTTTGTCAATTTGGTCCTTACAAGGCCTATTATAATATCACTATTTTTTTAATTTTAGAAGCATCATCAATATGTCATGTGATCATTTTATAAACCTGTAAATGATTCAGGCAATTGTATATATTTTTAAATATGTACAAGATACCCAAATGGAAATTGTTTTTAGTCGCAGGTTCTGCCATAGGTATCATAATTTTAGCCATAGAAAGTATCTTCAGCAGAACCTGTGATAAGAAATTCTCTTTTCCTGGGGTAGCGACAGAACCACTTTATAATGAATGTAGTTGCAGAAATGTCTATGAATGCAAAAGGCAATTTTATTTTGTTTCTTTGAATGTCGATCATCGTATTATTATCTCGTACATGTAGTTATTTAATCACGTTTTATAACAGTACTTTACACAAATTTTGTTTCATTTTACATCAAAGGAGAAAATGGGACTGAACATGACGCGCATCCACGAGACCGTGGAGATTACATTGTGTATGTGTATAAATGTGAATTCAAAATGTAATATATTGCGATATAAAAACGTAAAGTAAGTCCAAACGAATAACATTGTCGAAATTGATCGGCAATAGTATTGGCTAATGAGAATCAGTTTTTCAATGAAGATGTAAAACGTTGATTAATTAATGTGATGCAATTGCGATGATTCTTTGTTGAAAAACTGATAATTAAGATTATGTAGGAAAAAATATTAAACTAAGGAAAAGTGTAGTTGAAAATGAAATTGAGCCAAAATGTAAATTGGTTAAGAAAAAATGATATTAAATAGCCCATGTTGTATTAATACTCCATAAGGAAGCCATGACTTTGGCGATGGATCGTTACATGTTTCTGTAAGTTTCTGTTAATAAGCATTTTTCTCCAGCTCGTTGCGATCTTTACACAATGGTCTTTATTACTAATTGATATTAAATGTCGATTATACTCACACATTTGAACAGAGAACCTGAGATTTTGTACTTTAAACTTTAGCACATATCATTGATTGATTGCATGTCATAAATCCATCGTAAAAGTTGGGGTTGTATAGATTTATATATAAATATATATATAGATATACGCAATAGACGAGAGTAAGGATTGATGAACGATGGTAAAGTTGTGTTTGCTATAGAAAGTTTGGATTCAATGCATCTTTTATATTCAACGTTTATGGGGAATAGTTATACAATTTTATAAATATTTATACATATTTTTCATAAGAATACTTTATTCCACGTTGACGAGCAATTTTGCTAAAATAGTATGCTATAATTGCAGGGTACTTACATCATATAACAACCGTCTTTTTATATCAAGTGAACTCGAATAGTGTTTTCTTTAAATACAGAAATAGTACAATTTTTATACGTTGATTTTATACAAATGTAATATTACTTTTCTTATCCTCGTCTTATCGCATATAAGCCTTCAAAATCTTGTATATCGTTAAAAAAAGTTAATAAAAGTGGAATTAAAATAAATTCCAAAATTGCATGTTAATTGTGTCTGTGGAGTAGAAAAATTTATTACATGTATTTAGTTAACATTGTATTAAGACACTGAATTAGGATGAGAAACTGTAATTTGGACATTGAAAAATGCTTTCAATTTTAACTGTTGAAATTACATATCTTTTTCTTGATACAGTTATTGTATAATTTTATGTTCAAATATTTTCAATAGACCTGAAAGGATAAGTCTAATAAATAAAGAGTATAAACCCCATAAAAATCTAGAGAACTTGATAAAGAATGAACTCCCCAAAAAATATAATATAAAGTTATTGAACTGTTACGATAATTAAATGTACAAAACTTAAATGTGCTGTGTTATCCGCAGGCACGAATTAGCGCATTTTAATAATTATCTTATGGTGTTTAGCAGATACATTGTTCAACTCAAATATAATCGTCATTTTGATATCTTCTTCGAAATAATATATATAAGTGTAAACGATAAATGAACGACCAATATATAATAAATATACAACGTCAATACTATATCTCGTACAGAAGCAAGAAGTAATTTATTATTTTCACAATATGTGATACATTTTTAGTAACTATTTATGATAATGATAGTCTTCGATCTTGTACACATTAGTTTTTATCCGTACATTAGTAAATTATTTAATCATGATGTATTTACAAGGATGAAAAGTATATATATGAATCAAATTTTTGCTATACTTTTAAAAGAAATCTTTGATAAGTATTTTATAGTCGTAATAATTATTTTATATTTTTTATTATTTAGGCGTTAACAGTACATTTATATGAATAATTATTCGCTCGAAGTGACACGCACCTTGCCTGTTTATATATGTTAACTGTGCAAAAATGAAATATATAAACTGCTCACGTTTACATATTTTCTATATCTCTGTCAGTGTCAATGATAATGAATCTGCATTCAGAATGTAAAATACCTTCTTACTGCCCCCATAAATTCGACATTCAAATATTTCTAACATGTTGAGAAAATTATATCGCATCAGACAGTATCATCCTATATTGTAAAAAAATCGTGTTCATTATAATAAAAAAGAAAAATTTTTTAATAATTCCAAAGTTTTATACATTGTTCTATGTACATTACTGTCAATGCGATTTATTTTTTCTTCTTATACAAACAGTTTAAATAATATGTACGACTTATTTTACGGGGAAATAGCATTTTATGCTAATCAATTGTATTGTATCTATTTTATTGTCAATAAAAGTATATAATCTAACAAAGAAATTATTATATTTCTTTTTCTGTTAATAATAATTATAATTTCTACTGAATGCCTTTAACAAGAAATTAAATTAGACTCTGGGTGGTAAATTCTGTAAGTAAATTAATATTTAAAAAAGTTATTGCTTATTTATTAATTATGTAAAATTTGAATAGTCCTCGAAGGAAATAGGAAAATGAAAAATAATGTAGTTAAATTATAAAATAATAAATTATACAAATAAAATTTATTTATCATTAAAACTTAATACAGCGATATGTCATCAGGTCTTGCAGGAAATTGTTGATCTAATTTTAAAAACTCAAACGCACATTGATTTCGTTCATTTTTCATTTCTAATTCATTGTACGTTAGGCAAAGCAAATGCAAAGTACTCTTAACTCTGCCAAATGCTTCTACTTTGTCAAAAGCTGCTTTTGCCTTGGTAAGAGCTTTAATAACGTCTAACATTACTTTTTGTTTTGTATTATCTTGTACTTCTGAACAAGTTGCCATCATACATTTCGCATACAAAACGAATGCTTGGCCCTGATCATACAATCCACCGTGTGCTAGAATCTGAATAATTGCCTCTTCAACCAGTTTTAGTGCATGATAAGGCATATTCAACAAAAGCTGCAAATGATTTAAATCAATAATAATATAATTCAAGTTTAATATTTATTGTAAATTAAGTACAGTACACGTTCGAAGACTGCACAAGCTGCGCTAAGCCACGCTTGAAGACTGTCCAAAATTAAATTAAATTAATTCATGATTTTACAATTGTTATTAATTAATGATTGTAAAAATTAAATTAAACACGAATAAGTAAATTAAGGATTAAATTAGAAGGCAATTGAGCAATTGAACAGTCTTTGAGCATATAATGTATATTTAATAAAATACATACTTGTATATTCGCGATGTGCATTTTTATAAGGGCTCCATAATATGATAGATGATTTTTTGCTGCTAATTCTAATGCAGAGTTTAATAAAACTAATGAATTACAACCAGTTACTCCATTTCCAACATAAATTGATGAACAAGCAACTTGACTAGAAAGTATCATTGCACGGACTTTATTTTGAGCAGTAATATTTGGTGAATTTTCTATTTTTTGAAGGCATTTAAAAGCTCTTGGGTAATCTCCTTTAGCTAAATAAACGTCAACGAATCTGTAAAAAATGTATGCATTGCATTAGTCAAAGAAAGTCACGTGTTTCATACATAAAGAAGCTTATTTATGAGCTTACTAATTATTCAACATATTTACCTGAATAAACTTTCAAGAGCATTTAAACTAGAAATCTCTTTTGCAATTACTTCTGCTTCACTCCATTTTCCGTGTCTTATTAATTTTGTAAATTCATAAAGTCGTTCACTTAACATCCAAATCTACAAAAAGAATACATAATAGAGAATTAATGTTTCATTTTCAATAGAACTAAGCCAATAAAATATCAAATCTTACTTTATTATTGGGCTCATTAGGAAATCTTTCTTTAGCATGAGCAAAACAAGTATTGGCTTGTTGATATGCTCCAAATTCAACTAAAATATTTGCAATATTTACAACAGCCTGACATGTAGATGGACCATTAAACATGTACTGCTTTTTTTCTCCTGAATTATACAGTAATAATAATTGAGAACACACTGATGACATTTCAGTTTTTCCATAATATGCCCATAAAGCAGCTCGTTCAACATAAGTTACAGAAATGAGATCAAGCATTGAATTTTGACAATTTAGCAGGTCAGCATTTGTAAGAGTCTAAAGAAAAACAAGTTATTTTATTTATAATAATTATTGTATATATAAAATTTTTCAACATTAAATTTATGAATGTAATGACTTACCTCAAATATAACTTGTGGATTTTTAGATTCCATTGCAGCATTATGTGCAGATGCAATGAATCCAAGACTTTGAGTGGGTGTTATACCTAATGAAGTGGCTTTTCCAATAGACCGCTCAATCAATGGACCCCTATAATATGTATATATTGGATGTTCCGATGATTCATATTTTAAACAATTGATTTAATTTTTATAATAAGAAAAAAAAGGGACCAAGACTTAAATTTTAAGAAAAAATAAGTTAAAAAATTGTTTAAATCTTACTTTTTTTTATCGTCAGTTAAATTATACATCCAAGCATGTGCAAGTTGTAGACAAACGTTATCACCAGCATCTTGTGCCATCATAATTGCTTCTTTCAAAGCAGATTTTGCCACTTCTCTGTTCAATAAAAAAACAATTTAGAACGCTATATTCTACTAAATTTCAATAGAATGCTATACTGTGGGTGATCATACTTATGGTTAAACTGTACATGAAGTGCAGCAAGATTTAATGCAGCATAACGAAACATTTGTGACTTATCTCCATCAGTTGGTCGATTTTCTAATGGAGCCAATGTATCAAAGCAATGATACAAACTGTCAATAGCTCCGCAATATTCATTTACTCGTAAACAATTCAAATAACTTAAATAATGCTACAAAATTAATTTTCTGATTATTTTAGATTATTCATTATTTTGGTATTCGAAATTTGAACATGGAAACTTACTGCTTCTGCAGAGTATGGACTGCATCGTAATAAATCATCAATTAGCGATTGCAGTTTTTTAGGAAGTAAAGCTTTGTGTTCGTCTGTCTGAAGAGCGTGAGCTTGTTGTGCAACAGCAAGTTCTGCATGCCTTCCAGCCCACGCATTTCGGGATCTTTAATAATAATAAAAATTATAAAACTATAGCAATCAGTTACGATTTAATTTAAAAGACAGCAATATATTTACTTGTATGGAGTAGTGTCATTGAAATATTTTGATGTATTTGGTGAATTAGCATGCTCCCATTCCTTAACGTAGGCTTTAAAATCTTCATAAAGTGCTATGATATCATCAAACGTCAAACTTTCAAATAAAACTATCATTCGACGAATATACAATCCTAATACTGAATTTTTATGAAGTGCTGGAGTTGATAGAGGTTCTGTGGACTTGATAAGCTTACGTAAACTTTCAAAAAGATCCAGTATTCTTTCAACAGCTACCTGATACAGCGCATTCAGTTCCTCTTTTAATAAAAATGTTATTCTTATCAAGACATATTCGTTAGAAAATAATAATTTGAATAAGTCTTCTAATTTCATATCAGCAGACTGTGAAAAGAATTTCATTATTAATTTTATGATAAATTTATTTAGAATAACGTTAATTTTCAGGAACGATAATTTACCTGAATTAATTTTAAAGATGCTATACAAAAATCTTTCCTTTCAACCTTAACTGTAAAATAAAGTTATTAATAACAGTTATTGTTTTTTGACGGATGAAATGTTCTTTATAGTTAAATTATTATTCTGGGATTGAAAAATTCTTTACCCTTGTGTTTGTCATTGCAATACAATTTTATTAAACTAACTACAACTATTTTGTATGGTGTTAATGGCTCTCTTTGATGTTTTCTTGAATTTCCATCGAAATTAAAAATATCCTTATTCATTTTTCTAAACATTTTGATTGTCCATTAATTGATAATTTCTAATTCTTATTGTTTTTATCTAATATACACAAGTCATTTAAATCTCTCTCTCTCTCTCTCTCTCTTTAAGATCTATTAGAATTTAAACTGTCCCTTTAAATGTAAACAAAAACTTCAATGTTTAATTTTTCATATAAACAGAGTTATAAAAAACATAACCTTTTCATTCATCAAATGTGTCAAAAAAGAGAATGCAAATTTTGTATTTTGCTTTACGTTGGTACGCCTTTTGGCGGGCCATTCAAACTGATCGAAGCGTCGATTCAGAAGTAAGTTTGAATTTATTCAAGTTAGATGACAGCACGAGTCCGCAGCTCCGGGATTGTTCTGTGGGAATGTTGTTGAATCATTTCGGAGTTCGTAATCGCGAAGATCTGGAGGGTTTCGAGCGACCTGGCCTCCCACTTTTGCCGCAGTTGGTCGTGGCACGTCGCGCTCTTCGAATTTCGTCGCGCTCTTTTCTTCGACAGTAGCCAAACAAAATGCCAATGAATCAGTGTTAACAGCAACACCGTGAATCTTGTCGAGTGCGCCGAAACGAGCAGTGCCCGTTGATCGAACACCGCCTCGAATAGTTTTCCCGGACTCCGGCGACCTCGAATAGTTTTCACGCTCCTCGCTTACCTGAAATGTAAGTTCTAATAACGCAAACCCATCGGCTATCGAATATAAACATGGATCGAATCATACCAGAGTGAACAAAAGAAAGAAAGAAAGAAAGAAAGAACGATGGCTTGCGCGAGCGAGCATCCTTTTTCCTCGGCATTTTTTCATGGCACGCGTTTTCACGCTTTTAGCTCGTAAAATATTGTCATAGATGCTAAGCAAAGAACGCTCTCCGCAACGAAACTACGATACGAGAACACATTGACAACCATGACTTTTCAACTCATCCTCGTAAGACTTTTTATTGCTCGATAATTGTGCACGAACAAAAACATTAAACAAATTACCGTACAGATCAGGATAAGTTTTTGGTAGAAAAAAAAAAAAAGAACTGGTTGCAAGAAGTCATAAAACTGTCAAATTGACTGTTTCGTTTGATTTGAGACTTACTCTGTCATTTTTACGTGTTTTTGTATGCCCAGGTTTTAGTTTCTTTAATTGACGTTCTGCTCATTGTTTATGTAGTTTTGATGGACAAGTTTAATTAAAAATAATGATTGTCAAATTGTGAACATTAGCAAAATTCTATCGTTTAATACAAAAGCTTGTTAGTAGCTCCATTTTTTCGAGAGATTTAAATTTTATTCGAACAAGGGAAACATTGAAAATATATGTATTTTGTATAGTTAATTGTATATTCATTGTATTTATTTTTGGTTTATCAAAATGTATTGATAATAATTATAACAATCAGTATTATGACACAAGCTGATCAACAGTGGTTTAGTAAAAGACTTCTAAATTTTAACTCTGATATATGAAATAATTCCAAAATATCGTCTTAACATATTATTGCTTTATATTTGTCAGTTGCTAAACTTTGTTGTTTACCATTTTAGGTAAATTTATGTAATGGTATTTGGTTATTGAGATACATGCTTAGAAAGTGCAAAATTACATAATTGTGTATACATTATAAGTTTTTCAAACTATAATTATTTTTTTCGCAATACAATTATCTAGATACAAAATCTTTAAAAATTATCTTTAACAAAGAAATAATCTTGAATGAAGATTTGTTAATTATAGTTTTCGTCTTGAGCAGTATCGTTTTACATTTCTCAAGAATGTCTTCATGAAGATCATTTGTAAGGATTCACGATTATGGTTCGTAAATAATTCCATTTGCAGTAAGAAACATCAATATTTTATATTTGTGCCCATACTTATTACTTTATTCCAACGAATGAAAACCAATCGAAATAAGCAAAAACAATCAAATAAATATTCATTGCAAATGTGTGTAGGAAGTAACAGAAATTGATTTGTACTTTTTTACAATTATAATTGATATACGAGTTTATTCAATTTGTTTTAAATTATTGCTATTTAATACCTTGTATACTGTGCTCAAATTTCTAATATTCAATGTAAATAAGTAACGCTGTATAAATTGTTAATGCAACGTATCAAACGCGCTCTTAAAAAAAAAAAAAGAATATAATTACGAACCTTCTGATAATAAAATAAAAATGCTTTTTAATTAGAGTTAACAGTATTTAAAAAATCA
>JABFQA010001736.1:0-12854 GCA_022817065.1 Probaryconus sp. ZL-2020 | reverse complement strand
AAAAAAAAAAAACAGGGACACGACAAAAAAGCATGGAAAAGTATTGAAACATTTTAAACGTGCGCTGAATTTACGTTTTGCCCTCGAAGACAAAGAGGAAAGCATTCATGCTCCTAAAATATAAACGTCTATGGCTCGGTTCTTCCTTAATGATCATCAAAGAGAGAAAAACAGTTATGCA
Organism: Probaryconus sp. ZL-2020; assembly: GCA_022817065.1. NCBI lineage: Eukaryota > Metazoa > Arthropoda > Insecta > Hymenoptera > Scelionidae > Probaryconus > Probaryconus sp. ZL-2020. The sequence goes on along the minus strand of JABFQA010001736.1, from coordinate 12,673 downwards.
GGAAATACAATTCTGTTTCTCAGTCAGGGTTTCGACATATAAACATAATACCAGTCTTATTCAAAAAATAATTTTTGAAACTCAACAGCAGACACAAATGCTTTCCTCATTTTTCAACGAGAGTAAAGTATAAGTGTACATCAAAGAAATTTAAAATTTATTTGTCTCTTTCTTCTATTTTTTCCATTCTTTGAGCAATACTTTTATTTAATTAATTTAATAACATTTAATACGGGTAATTTTTTGGACTTATGTTTGATATTTTTGTCCAATAGAGGCAGTTGAAAGATTCGGAATTAAGAATTTATCTGTGGAATTGATTAGAATAGGAAAGAATTGGAAATGACTTATTTTGTCAATTCGTTTCTATTTCTTTCTATTAAACATTTTTTACAGGGTATATTAAATTACGACGTCTACCAATTAATGTAATCGATAGATGGCATGATACAATGCAGACTCCAACAAAATCTGTCATTTCCTAACTGGAATCTAATCCTAACCTACCCCCACAAATTCAACCATACCCTACGACTATCTCCGTCAAATCCAAAAACCAATCAATCCTCCCAAACCCCATTCCCTAGTTTTTCCAAATCCTATCAGACAACTTTCACGCCTTAAACCAACCAGCCGACCCTCCGCCCAATCACTTCCGACATTTATGTCATAGGGTCAATCGTCATAATCAAACGTTTACCATCTTTGGCGCAATCAATACCCCATTCTCTCCCTTAACAACGTCTGAAGCAACATCGCATTGTCATCATCGTCGTCATTGTCCCCTCGAAACCCCGTCATTGAATTCCAAAGGGTGGTCTTTCCCTTCCGTCCTCCCCTCATCGAGAGCTGGTCAGTAATGCAGTAAGACGAAAGGGGTTGATTGCCTGCGAGCTTTCTGGGGCGAACTCGCGTAGTCGTCTACAGCTTGAAATCGTGGCTCGAGAACGCGACAAGTACTGGCAAGGAATGTATATAGCGCGGAAGAGCAAGGCAAGCGGGGCGGTGAGGCGGGACGAGGGAGGGTGACTTGTGGTTGTGCGTCGCAAGATAGGGTTGTTGCCCAGCATCCTTCGTCCTTCCGTCTAACCACTCTTCTACTTGTGTCCTTTAAGGTCCGAAGACGAGGACGAAGGGGTTGGAAGGGGGGCGGCGGGAGGCTGACGGGATGTTCTTGCACTTGGCGAAGACAAGTTTAGAGTTTGCGTTTGTGTGCGTGTTAGGGTGGGGGGTGGGGGGGTGGGATTTAGTCTGCGCGTGTGTTTGTTTCCACTTGTTCGGTGTAAATGTGTGCGAGAAACGAACGTGAACTTGTGTATATCGGATGTAGGGTAAGCGAGACTAATGATGGTCAGAATTTCCGCCCAGTGGATCCGGAAGCAGAGGGGCGGCGGGGGTGGAGCGCCAGTGCTCTGCTCTCACTTTTTTTTGTTCTCGTTTTGTTTGCGTTTTTTCCGCAACTCCCGGCAGCAGACTCACTCAAAGAGCCATGTAGCAATGGGACAAAGTGGCTCGGCTCTCTGACTCGAAACGATTTCTTCATTTCAAATGCATATTTATTTGCTTGCTTTCATTTATTCAATTAAATCCGAAACCAGAGGCTGCGGGGAAACGCATCCGCCAACAAAGGTGATTTCGCTCGAGTGTCTTGTTTCTTTTGATCGCGACTTTTTTTCTTCCTACTCTGAACCAGCCGGAATGGGGGAGAGAGATGGGCTCTCGTTCGTTATGCCGATAGTGATTATTGAATTTGCGTTTCGCCGAGGATCGGCCACTTCGCATCAAATTTCGTGGAAGAATTCGCGGGGGGATTCCGAAATGACGGCTGATGCCAATGGCTTTAGGAATACGGAGGGTAGCAAGTTTTATCAAGTCATATAAGTATCATGATGTCAGTTTTAGGGTACTTGTTTTTTTTTCGGATTGGTTCCTTCAGATAAATTCCTATAGATTTGTGAATTCTAAAACGTTCATTGTCCACGAATTTGATTTTCGTAAACGAAAAATTATGTTTTTGTGATATTGAAAAATATTTCCCATCTTTATGGTTTGCTATTAGGCGCTGAGTATTGTATTATCGAGCATCTTATTCGTATCGACTACGAAGCAAACAGGAGTTTGCGACTACCACGCATGTTCGCCTATTTATTTCAAACACGAACTTAGCAGATATATGAGGTGGCGCGTTTGTACACGAGGGGGATGAATTTATCTGGATTATACGAAAGAAGGGCTTGTCGAAGGGATAAATTCGGGACTACCTTTTTGATCTCTTAAGGACTTCGAAACTTTCCTCTTGGATTTTTTTTTATATAGCGCTAAGATCATTAAAGGGTGTATTTCCTGCAAAATGGGCCTCGCATTTTTAGACCTCCTCTTCTCTTTCTCTTCAAATATCTGGATCAACTCTAATCCCGTCATTAGAATATTTTTAAGGAGGTGATTCGAATGTTTATTATGGAGCGCATTTGAACAAGTTAAACGCGGTTTTATCGAAGAATGACAAATTATAATCCAATTTAGTAGTCAAGTACGTGGCATTATCTATAATCTCATGACGAAACTAACAAATAAACAAGAAATATCACGCTTTTCAACTCATTTAATCCGGACATTACAATTCCATCTGATAATATTTGATATCAACCATTATATTTCCAAAATTCTTTATCTTTCGAATATTCCCTTATCAAAGACCACGAATTCCCTCTAATTTTAATTCGAATAACGTAGCCATTCATTCGTTGATAATTAAAAAAATCTCTACCAAGTTAAAACGGTATTCCAATCTCGTCTTATGACTCCCTTATCTTAGGCAAAGCAGCACGGGAAAACCAAAATCAACTTCTTTTCATGCCGAAGCGATACGTGACACCCGTTAAATCGCCGTTGCCTTTATCAAGGACTATCGTACGAAACGACTAAGGAACCCAAACAGCGACGCGTGTGCGTTGGCCGAAGTGTTTATGCACACAGAGAGAAACCTCGTACGTGTGAATGTACGTGTGTTTGCGAGCGCGCGCGCGTACTCAACAACCCCATGGTAGGGACCACTCTATCTCCGTCTTCCTCTCACGAAGATTCAAGTTTATACGTGATCTCGTGAAATCTCACGACAAATACACACATATGCGAGAAGCACAATAATTACTATAGGTATAGCTCCGGAGGTGGTGGGTTGGGGTTGGGGCATCTTAGCCGGCAATCGATACACATATATACACAGTCATACAAGTCTGTGTGTGTGTATATGTCGTACAGTGGCGGACATAAACTTAGAATTCTAGCAGGTCAGTTCATTTTTGGAATATTTCATCTAAAAATGTTTTCGTACGAAAAATGAGAGAGTAGAAAAGTTAGGTTTTTCAATGGGGTATCAGGAAGTTTGTCATAAGAAATAAAAAGGGACATTTTAAGGTGAACTATTTTATATCAGAGGGTATCTGGAATCTGCATAAGTCGAGATCTTTACCTTATGTCAATATTCGTAAATTATATTCTCATCGTAAGTGTTGAAATGGCGAGGGAACGATGTGACGTAATGATGATGGTACGATGATGGAATGATGAATTGAATTGAAAATGGTCTATCGTGATCTTGAAATTACTGGATCATGTTGCTGACACTACGTTTGACTAATTATTAACCTTTCCAGGACCGGCTTTTTTGTATTTTCAGAGGAATAACTTTGGTATTAATTACATGGGTTCGTCTAAAAAAAAAAAAAAGCTGGTTCCAAATGTTTTCAACATATCTTCCTATTTAGTATGGTAAAAATGATTAGAAGTTTCATGAATGATACGATACGTCTTAATTTCTATTTCGTATGGTAATTTTTCCTACAACTTTTATTCTGCATGTAATTTTCCGATCTATGAAAGATTAAACGATAAATTTATATTCTGTAAAACGTTTCCTTTTTCATTTTCTGTGTTAATCCTTTTCCGTCCCACTGCTCTATATAACCCTATACCTCTCACTCAACATTCCCATATGCTTTTTGTTTTAATCCATGAATTTTTCTCGAGCTAATTTAAATCCTGGTTAAGTAACCTGTGTGTTCTAAGTATACGTCCGCCACTGTACAGACACACATGCGTTCTCCCACACACGCACGGTGTAAAGTTAGAAAGAGCGAGAGAGAGATAGGGAATAAGAGAGAAAGAGAAAGAGAGAGTGAGAGAGTCCGTCGCACACACGAAACCATACATTTACTAACACAGGCACACGAGGCGCAGGACTCTCGGGCGTTTACATAAGTGAAGCTCCTTGGCCACCCCCCAAGAAGACCCACCCCAACTTCTCTACATACCCCCCCTTGTCCCCTCGCTCCGCATCGCTCTTCTCTTCTCTCGCTTTCTGCCCAAGCGTTTCTAATTTGCATTCCCCTCCGTCGGCACCAGGACTCGCGCCACCTCCTCCGCACCGACCCCCTCTCAGAGCCCTCGTTATGACCCTTTAGAACTACCCCGCGCCGTTGTCCGTCTCTTTACGGACTCGCACGTAAACGCGCTCGACGCTATATGTACTGCCACTCACCGATGTTAGACCGGTCACATACGCAACGGGGCGAAGACGCCAGGACCTTACTCCCAGTGTACTGCTACTGTAAGAGCATTTCATGTTTAAGTTATACGTATCTGACAATTTTGTTTAACGTCCAAAGGAAAGGAAATTGCAAATAAGCCATTCCAAAATTGGTTTGCAATTCCTGTTTCAATGATCATTAGTTTTGTTGACTTTAATTACACTGAGAAAAAAAGGTACATTAAAATCTTATTTAGGGGAGACTGGGGCAGGTTGGATACCAAAACTGAACGCTTCTCCATGGTAGTTAAATAAAGATGCGTTCAGTTTTGGTCTGACCCAGTCTCCCCTAATATAAAGTATAAGGAAACGTGACTATATGTTATCATTAAGAAAAATTCTGATGGAAGTTAGAAATTTTACAATAATGTATATGAAAATTAACAAAGTATGTTTGAATGTGTCTAATACTGCTTTTACATTTTCACGTACAGTATTGTAAAATTTATAACTTTTATCAGAAATTTTCTTAATGCTTGCATATATATACTATTTTTGTTGGTATAAGAATTTTCAAAATTTTGATCATTATATTGCATTTTCTAACAGTGAGCAAACGATATCTTCAGGAATGTAAGCAGTTATATATTTATTAGAATAACGACCATTAAAATCAAGACGAAATTGTGCAACACACGTAAGCGTCAAAATTTCAGCGTGCAATACAACTGACTCGTTGGTCCTGCAAAATGTCAGACGCAGCATTTCACGAGCAAACCATAGTCTTACCTTTCAAAGTTTTCACATTGACAACAGAAATAATGTTATTACAAGTGAAATTGTTGTACAGAAAATCATTACATTTGAAAAAAAAAAAAAACAATTAACTGTACAATTATAAAATTTGCAATTGCGACGGATGCATTTACTTGTCGATATTATTTTTAGCAGCGAAAGATATAACGGGGATATGATTTTTTTTGAAAATTTAAAAACATCTTTTGCAGGGAAATTTTAATCCTTTAAATGTACATAATATTTCTGGGTTACTCGGTAAACCGTTGACGCGCTATCGCGGTGGAAATCTCGAGCGTAGCAATACAATTTTAATGGACAAGGATTTCAAGTCTGTTTACGTAAATTCGAGCCACCGCGACAACTGGTGGCGCTGTGGATGCAATCATTATTACACGACGAGCTTTTCAGCATCAAGAATTTTTATCAAATCAAGGATTTCTTAAAACCCGGTTCATCCCTCAGCCCAACCCCCCCCCTCTCCCACCATCAAGTTCCTATTTTTCATTACGTCGCAATGCTATTAATCATTTAATTGAATTATCATATAATTCACTAAGCAAGGTTCACTAAAAATCTCGAGAAAGCTTTTTTTGAAAGGAGAAGGCTTCGCGAAAAACAAATAATATAAAGCGAGGTCGTAAAGAGCTTTACGAAACGGCGGAGTCGTCCAATTCAATATTTCAAAGAAACTGGGAAATTTATTTTTAAATTCCCAGCGTTCCGGAACGAACGGGAAATTTTGTGTCCTTCATTTTTGTTAATTAATCAGCTTACAAGCGAACACTCTTTGTAACAAGATCGTTCGACAATTGCCATCAAATATTTTCAATTTCCGTCAAATGGAACTTTTGTTTTGAGAATTAAAAGTAAATCAAAAACGAAAAAGAACAAAAAAAAAAAGAAAAAACAAGAAAAACAATTAACCCCATTACCCGCCGCAAATACTTTGACATCACTTCAAGTTGTCATGGAAGGAAGAATTCGTATTCGCGAAGGGTAAAACTCCGGTGGCAGTATAAGGGTTACGAGCATCGCTCATCAACGGCGGCCATATTGGCCACCCCCTGGACCCCCAAACCAGAGGGGTGCGCACACCCTCTCTCTCTCTCTCTCTCACTTCTTTTTCTCTCTTTCTCTCTGATAATTCCCCCATCCCCTCTTTCAAAAGCCCGACTCTCTTTCAGCCGAGAGCGAGGTCTTACTGCTTTCTTCGGCTTTTCGTCTTCTTTCTACGCTTCTTCCCCGTCGTGTCTGGCTACACTTCTTCTTATTCGCTTCTTGTTCTTCTTATTCGAACCCCCAGAGCGGTGGTGCCCGGGCTGCTTAATGAGAACCTCCGCCTCTTCGTACGGAATCCCTCGCCCTTGGCCCCCCCAACACCCGCGACGCAGTTCGCCCTCTTTTCTGCCCTCACCCGCCTCCTCCACCTCTTCCTCCTCCTCCTCCTCCTCCTCCTCTTCCTCCTCTTCCTCCTCCTCCACCACCTCCTCCTCCTCTTTGCCACGACGTCTTTCTGCTCGTCGCCGAGACACATCTGCCCGTCTCTTTCCTTTTGGGCTCTCTGTTTCTTTTTCCGGCCCTCTTCTTCTTCTTCCTTCAATACGCCCACCCTAAACCTTGGGGTGAGAGGAGGGTGGGAAAGTAAGGGGGGAGGGTGGGACACACACACGCGAGACGTTTTAGACTTTTGGAGTATTGATTAGCGAAAAATTAACATCCTACCGGCGTGTGTTGCCGCACGCCACAGAAGAATCGGAGACGGGATTCTTCTTGGAGGGAGCTTAAGAGGGTGAGGGTGGCAGGCGGGAGAAAGTGAGCGAGAGAGAGAGAGAGGGGATGGGGGGGGGACGACAGCAATCGGTGGGAATTTTAGTTATACGTATTGTCGCGTTGGGGTGAAAAAGGTGATGGGGTAACTTTTAAGGTGTTTGTTTTAGATAACGTTAGGAGAGTGTGCTTCTGTGAGCAAATTGAACGTGTCCATTTTGATATATTATACCGTGGTTCTTAAACGAAACGCTGATGTGTGTATTAATATTTTAGATTTTATTTATAATTTATGATTTTTTTTTTTTTTTTGAAGATATGTAATTTAGGTAATCATGATTAAGTTGATTTCGGAGAACGATAGTTTTTGCATCGAATATAATTGAAAGTTTTCGTTAAGATCGATTTGTAACGGAAGAATCTTCTTAAGTCCTTTGTAATAAAACTTAGTACAGTACATAGTGTGAAGTTAGACTGGCTAAACTTTTAAGCAGTGTGTAAAACTATCTTAATGAGTTAACTCGTTCGGCGGTACAGTTCAGTAGAGAATTTCAGTAACCGTGCAAAATTTCAACCCTAAAAGTCATCTATTAAAAACATTAAATTTGCAATTGTGTTTATATATATTACTATCGAGTAAACACTTATTTCATATAACAGTCAATAATTAACATAAAAATGTATCAATATTTTATGAAATCCAAATAAAAAATTTGTCTGACAACACATAGATTCGTACTACTTAAAGTTTCTATTAAGAAATGTCTACATAAAACGACTTTTAATTTACACGATACATAAATTAATTTTCATCTGATCAGTTTCGAAATGTATTAAGATATTTTTAAAGAAAATGAATAAAGATTACAATTAAAAACTAACATTTGTTAGTTTTAACGAGTGAAAAAACACTAAATTTACCAAGGCAGGAGCAATTAGAGGCTAAAGAATTTAAGACCCTGCGCTGAATCAGTAACGGAAATCCAATTGAATCGAAATAACGTTTGCAGTTGCAAATCGCCTTTGAACAATATAATTATTCGAACAACTAATTAACTATTTACGCGATTAGTGTGATTTAAAACACGTCTGAAAATTGACGAGAGAAACGTACCCAATTAAGTTATCGAAATCAGAGGACACCTTATTTAAAATGCGACATTACAATGCGTACGTACGCCAATTGTGCAGAGCCGTAATTACGGTGTCACCGTTCCTCCTCTCTCGTTAGCGCTTACAGAGCTACCGCTACTATTGTCTGGGGAGTTATTATTACGTCGCCCTATTGGCCTGAACAGAGTGAGAAAATTTTCAGGTTCACCGATATTATTCTTTCAAGTACGGTTTTATGAAAAAAATAAAAGTAATAAGACGAAAGACAGAAAAAAAAATGTTAAAAGAAAAGAGAGATAATAAAAAAAAAAGGGGGAAATTGATTGTTTAGCTTTCTTTGGAACTATCCCTTCCAATTTCTTTAAGGAATATGTTAAAGTATGAACGCGTAAAAAATTAGTTATAATTTTTTTTTTTTTTTTAACAAGTTTGTTATTTAAGTTAATATAAAAGAACAGATACGTAAGTATCCTTATAAATATTAAAAATAGCTGTACTTGAAATCGAAAATCGATGATGATATCGTCTTTTAATTGAAGACTGAGCATAATTTTGTGTGTCACAGTGGGCAGACAATGTATAAGTGGAGCCATTATAAGAGTCCTGCTGACCTTTTATAAACCCATGTAAATGCAAATGTGCGTATGAACAGCCGGAGACGACGTTTCGTCGATCGTCATAAAATACGTCTGTAGCGTTGCTGAAGCGAAAATATACGCATTATAGCGAAACACGTGAGTTTATTTCACATTCGCCGGAATATATAGTTTCCTCAACTATGACTATAATCCTTCCAAGATTTTCGACATGTTTATAGTACTTATCACATACTTAAAATCTTATCTGTGGCAATGAAAAAAAAAAGAAAAATATTTCTCACTCAAATATTTATTATAATCATTTTACCAAATTATGAAGATACTTTTTTGTGTAACTTATTCGTTAGAAATATTTGCGGGTGTCTTTTTTCAGAGGCTTTCTCATTGCGCGGAAACTGTTATATTTTAGATAAATATAGATTATTACAAATTGCTTAATCAAGTGAAGTCGTGAAGATGGATTATTTCTTACTATAATACTGGTAATTCACTTAAATGGCAGTCGACGAATTTTCTCATAATTTACGGCTGAATGATTAAACTTGTGTAATTGATAAAGTGAAGCATCCCAGCGAGTACGAAACACGATATCCTTTCGGAGGAAGGGTATTACGATGCCAAGGAAAAAAGATGGCCATCAATACCTAAAGCTATGTCTATAGATTATCTGCATAGCAAACATAAAAAAAAAAAACAAAAACAAAAAATAATTAAGATCAAATATCACCTAAACTTTGTTAAAATGGGTAAAGATTTCACATAAAATATATTTCGTCAAACAATATGTGTTTGAAATAAAAAAGGTGTAAATTGTCTTAAAGTATGAAAACACATTCTTCCTCAGGACAAATACTACAGAGCACAATTTTTCGTATAATACAATACGCCTTGAGACACAGACATGTTTTCCCAGTAAATATTGTAAGGTGGAAGCAAAACATAAACGTCTACATATTGTTCGTACATGAGCACTTGAATCTTGAGACAAATAAAACAGGGGTAAAAATGCATCAGGACAATTCAAAACAATCTGACGAAAAGGCATGTAAAACAATGAGTGAGACATGGTTATTGTAAATAAATTTTAATTGACGAGATCAAAATTGCAAAAATTACTTTATATTTTATTTGTTGTTTATTTTTTGGTCCTTTAGAGGTTTTCAGTTTCATAAGATTTAATGACACAGCAATATGTCGTCTAAAATAAATAGACTTAAAGCGAGGACAATATTTCAGAGAAAAATTCCACACGTGCTGCAAGCAATTATAAGAAGTTGCAACGAAAGTAAGTCCACGCTTTACGCTTTCCTTCTCATCTCTCGAATTCGTACGATAAACCTTCCTCGAACTTCCCAACATCTTAACTACTGAAAATCTTCCATTACTTGTTGACACAGATTATATATAGTAAAAAAAAAATATAATAAAAAAAGGAAAACACATTAATTCTGATTTTTTGCAATGTACAAATGATTTTAGCATATTACACAAACATCATTACAAATTTTACTATCAATGTCAGTAAAATTTTGTATCTCATATTACATGCACTGAGTTTACAAACAGCGTTGGTACTTTTTAATATTTAATTTTTGTCAGTGTATTATTACACTTTTTTTTTTGAAACTTTTGTAAAGGGAATTATAAATAATTTGAAGCTGATTACTTTGTTTGACAGGTTGTCTTTCTTTGAGTATCGTCTCCGAGAATCCCTTTTAAGGTGTTTTAAGAAACGAAATGAGAAGATGTAATCTGTCGAGGCTCCAGAAAGTTATTCGAGCTCCTTCGACTGATAGCCGCGATGTGTGCGCGTGACATTGAAAAGGGTAATGCTCATTAGCTCGCTGGCGAGGGGGACGCCAAATCGAGGGAAAGGAAGAAGAAGAAGTAGAAGGGTTGCAAAACTCTTAGCCGAAGCCTACTGCTCCTCTCGCTACTTTTGTTTCTCAGGGATTCTAATTGTGAGCACGCGCAAATTACGACGTTTTTGGAATAATGGATTTCGCATGGAAAGGGCGGCTTTTTTTTACAAGGGGAGAGATCGTAGACGACAATTGCTAGAAGTTTTTGAGTTGTTGGCATGGCATGCTAAGGGCTCTGAAGTTCGAGGGAGGTAGGTGGTTTATCGGGCAAATTCGGAGATGGGCAAATGGGATGGAAAGTAACGCTAGATTTTCTCTTTTACTTTTTGTAATTATCATTTGGGGAATGATAAAAGTTTGTCGTTTTCTAATGCAAATTGGTGTTTTTGGAATTTGGATGTTACATTATGAATAATGGATGAGTGATCTTTAAATAGCCGTTGTGGTTGCTTTGGTATTGTATGTTTACTATACTTACGACTCTTAAAAGCTAAACCTAAAATTTAATCATTACATACAGTTGTCATATGTACAGATATAATTATTAACGTATCAACCCTCAGCGTATTTTAATGTCTACAAAAACAAAAACCACCTCCATAAAAGACGATTTTAGAGCTTTGCTTATTATCCTGATCAAAATTTTCCTAAATTAAAATTATACCTCCACCTCACTCCACGTGCATCGGAACTCCTAAACATCACTACTATTAAATCCCATTCTCTCGCTAATATCCTCACCCTCTTTTCCCTCGGACAGAAAACTTATGAGCCTAACCCTTTCCAGTGTCCCACGCACGCACCGTCGAATACTTACCCCGGCATGCGCCAGGACAGATTAAGTCTCTCATCTCGCTTCTTAAAAGACCGTGAAAGGAGGTCCGCGAAAGGAAACGAGGAAGAAGAGTGAAAGAAAGGCAAAGAAGAGGGGCGGACGGGGGCGTCGGGGGGCGGGCGGCCGACAGGACGGAAGGAAGCCCGGGGGTGGAAGGAGGGCTGCTCGACAAGGGGACAAGAGTGGCGCCGAGGAGCGGAAGCGGAGGGACGTCGGAGAGGGCAGGAGGGGGGTGTGGGGTGGCGGCGGCCGCGGTGCTCGCGGGTCGTTATTTTTGTGCCTGCCTCGTCTTTAATTTCTCCCCACCACCGGGGGTCGCCCCTCGTCATCCCGACTCGTGCGTTCCTTGCTCCTCTTTCGGAGAAAGACGACGGCGACGTTGGAACAAGCGGAAAGAGGAGGAAGTCCGGAGAAAACCGGTAGTTGTCTTAGTTCGTATGCATATCTCAGTGGCCTCCACATATTGATTCAGGGCGTCATTACGCTTCGTCTTAGCTCGGCCCACTCCTGCCACCACCACCACCGCCGGCAGTGGCATCGCCATCATCACCACCACCACCAGCTGCCCCTTTACTTTACACAGCCACCCTGATACCGGCGATGCCTCCCCCCTCCCCCCTCCGCCCCCCCTCCGGACGCCCCTCGCTGCCTACCCCCTCGTTCCCTCGACCACCCTTTTGCATGAAATGCGCTCCCTCCGAACCCGTGGCTCCTTGGCCAGAAGCAAACCCGTCCATCCGCTCGTTCGCTCATTCACCCTCCGACCAGAGGGATGAGATACGAACCCCTACCCGTCCTGCTCCCACCCCCTCGTCAGTTTGCTTTTCTTTTTTTCTTTTTTTTTTCTTTTTTTCTTTTTCCTCTCTTCCTCGCTCACTTTATACATGCACGCGCAATTCAGGATCGGATGATGGACGGATATTCATTGCGGGACCTTTGTCGCGCGTGTTTACTGCTGGCTTTTGGCAATGGGGATTGTTTACCCGCAAGCTTTCGCCCTTCTGAGAACCGCAGGGTAATTAGGCTAACGTTGACCTCTACGTGGCGGCTTATCTTTTGGCCGGTTTGGTCTTCTTTTTAATCTTTTATTGGAGAAGGGATTAGAACGGGGAATGAAGTGCCCTATATTTTTCGTCAGTAGACTTGCCTGGGGTTTGGGGGGGGAGGGGGT
>JABFQA010001735.1:0-12857 GCA_022817065.1 Probaryconus sp. ZL-2020 | reverse complement strand
GTTTTTTTTTTTTTTTTTTTTTTTTTTCGTCGTTATTTGTCCTCTAAAATATCATCTAATTCAATCAAATATTATTCATAGGTAAAACAAAAACTTAAAAATGACAAAATTTTCCGTATATAAAAAAATAAAAGGGACGAGTAAAAACATAAGGTGCTTTCATAAATTCCAATCAAACGCCAGAAAAATGATTTGTATAATAACATCCCCAGCGGTTATATTCATCTCCAATTAACATTTCCCTATGCATGAAAATTCCAACGAAATCGAGACCACCGTCATCGTCGTCAAATCCTGAAAAATCCCCATACCATTAACCCGGACCTCCGTGGTTATCAAAATCTCAATAAATAAAATCCATCGAAGTCAAGTTATTACAAGTTCGACGGCACTTTCCCTCAACCCCATAAGCAACGCAACTAGGCGATACTGCGATCAACTTAAAGTTAGGTCTATTACCGTCTTCGGACAATGCCTTTGGCTTCTTGGGATCAGGTTGGGTCTGAATACATCTACCTGCGCAGGGCAAAGCATTGAAGGAGGAAACGAGGGGTGGGGAGGGCAAAAGGGAACGGAAGAGAGCGCGAGCGAGAGGGCAATAGTTTAGACGAGGATGAGGGTAACGGGTGGGGCCCAGAGGCGAGGGGGCGGGGGCGGCGGGTGTCGCGCAGGCCAGATTAATGGTCCCAGAGAATTCTTGGTAGTCTACTCCGGCCGAACCGGCCGCGGCAAATTCATCGCCCCGACGCTAGAAGGTCGTGCGAGACGCGACGAATGCGTTTGAGCATCTCTTTATTCATTTAACCAGCAGCCCCCTCCCCCCCTCCCCCCGCCATCACAACAGTTTAAGCGTGGCTTAAACTGCGTAAATATTTGGTTCGACGCGTAATTTCGTAGGCCACTTCAGTTTTTGGCCTGGTAATTGAGATTTGGGGGAAACACTTTCTGGCATTGTGATTGACTTTAATTCCCGATGTCTAATTGCTGTTAAATTTGATGGTTAATCGTTCCTGCATTCTACAATATCATAGAACTTATTAGTTAATTTCTAAACTGAAAAAAAAATTATCACAAAATTTACCAAACAGTTTGGCAATCACAGGATAAATGCTTCTTCCTGTATATATTATCAAAAATTTGGTAAAAATTACCCAAAGTTTAGTAAATTTTTCTAAGCTCTTTTGTAATACCTACAAGAGTAAGCCATTTATCCTCCTGTGATTGCCAAAATGTTTGGTAAATTTTGTGATAATTTTTTTTCCAGTGTAGTCGCGAAATTATTCATAAATGTTTATGTCATTAATGAAATGAAATTATGAAAATCTTAATTTAAAATATGAATTTAACATCTTTTTACGCGTTACGTAAGGTTTAACCGTGTTTTGCCGAATCATCAAACTGAAACCACAAGTCATATTAATGATCGATTATGTTATCCAGCTATTGACAGAAATTGTAGGAAAGAATTTTTTACGACAATTCCATGGATCGATGAGTTTTGTAATCGTACATATTGCGATCATTAGTAAAGTATAAAAATAGACATAATTTATTCATGGAATAAAGAAATCTCTATGTAAAAGTTAATATCAACTGCTGATTTTAATTTACTAAATCATTATTAAAGATCATGGTTAAAAAATACTTCAAATGATATATATATTAAACTTGAAATGAAGTTCTCTACTCTTCGATCATGACCCGAATATTTGCCAAACCATTGTCAGATATTTTTTTTTTTTTCTTTCTTGATTGAAACAAAAATCTCTTCGACACGATTTCCTGTATTTTGCAATGAATTTCGAATTCTTTAAGGCGGGCTGTCAATAGCAGGAATATCTCGAGACAAGAGACGTATCGTTGTTCGTCGAGTCGGATGGCTCTGAGACTGAGCTGTTGCACAAAAGCAGGCAAGCTCAGATAGACGTGGCGTAAATCAATGCCGAAGAAGTGCACGATGTTTCGCCACCATATATACACACGTATACATAGCACCTATAAGCCAACGGTACGACGGGAAAATTTTTTTTTCATTTATTTTTTTCTTCGTTTCCTCCCCCTCATTAAATCGCACTCGAGCCCGTCGTTCGCTACCAAATACTTGTCGCATACTTACACCCCCTTCGACACCATCCGACTCTGCCGTTCAAATCTCCGCTCTGTCGCACACTCAACCGCGAATCGATGTAAGCGCAACTTACACAGTCTCCCTCCTCCACTATCTCTCACTCTCTCTCTCTTTCTTCAGATCATCGATCTTTTGAGAGATCTCTGATACTCTCTCTCCATATTTATCTCAAGCTTCAAATCTCTTTGAATCGTGCTTAGTCTTAATTGCTATAGTCAAAGTAGTAATAGGTTTATTTATTTACTTACCTAACACGGACTTTTGAATAATTATTCAGAATTTGTACTGAAGCAATGGGGACATAATCAGTTACAAATATTTTTTTTTTTTTGTATAGACATTTAGATGCTTTTCTCTCAAAAACACTGGGATACGTTCGTTACTCCATTTGTGGTCGTTGGGTTAAGAATCGTAACACCACATTTAAAGTTAAACGAGGCAATTAGAATAACATCGTTAAATATTGATTTCATGCGGTTTAACAGATATCAGTTTGAACATCGCATTGCATTTGTTTTACCCTGACTTTCACACATTTAAACATTCATCTATCACGAATGTAAAAATCAGAGCGATGTTTGGAAAACGCATCAATCACCAGTCGGGATCTGGCAGGAGTCATTACTCACTAAATAAGCATGAAGGAAAGACAAGAAAAAGAGAATCTGTCGAGATAAAGAAATATCTATGAAACTTACCCAATTGTAATGTCGTTTATGATGCTTTATGCGATCTTCCTTGCGAGCTTTTAATCGTAACATCGTGTGTAATTGTGTTCCATGGATCGTGATGATTTTTTATCCTTTCGCGTGGACCCATTAGTCACTCGGCGATAAATAAACATGATAGGTTTTTTAGTCGTAGAAAATTTACATTCTATATTCAATTCATCAGTCACTTATATCTTTCTTTAATAAATTAAGATATTCAAATGTGACTTTTGTTTCTTTCGTTCGAGTTTTGTCCGCTTTTTCGCACCTGAAAATAAAAATTTAATTTTTATTAATGATAATGCAGAAAGAATTAATTTATTCTTCGCGATACTTTGTTTTTTTTTTTTTTTTTTTTTTTTTTTGTTTTGTAAATTTTTGCACATTGATAAAAAAGATTGCTTTCAAATTAAATTTAGTAACCTAATAATAAACTGTGTTTAAACCGAGTACAGCAAAATGCAAATTTTCACTAACTAAAGTCAACAGTCGTTTAAAATAATTAAAGACTTTTTATCTAATTTATTTAACCGGATAAGATAGATGACCCAATTCCAGGACACATTCAGCTACAATGTTGTCAAACGTGAGTTTACTTGAGAGCGTAATCTGACGAGTTTTCAACTTATCTAGCGGTTTATCTAAATGAATATGTAATACTTTGGAAACAATAAACACTTTGATTTAATCTGGAAAATTGTACATAAGATCTAGATTTGAAAACACTGAACGATTGTTAATGGTTTACATTATATAGAATTTCAAATTCTCCATTGAAAACTTTTACTTAAACATTATAAGGAACTTTTATTTAACGACCATTTAGAAACATTATCAATATCAGGACCGGCATTCTGTTTCTCAAAATGCGATCATCTCGCGACGCAAAAGTCGTTCAATATATAGTTTCCTAATTATATCTTCTAAAATGTAGACAAGCAAAAACCGCAAGCTTCGTAATAAAATAGCATTCAATTCCCTCGGTCAAGAGGGAATATGAAAGACGCGTAATACTTTTGCTTGGGATACAATTGCTGGGTACGTAATTATCTTGAATTCCCCTGAAAGCCCACGGCTCGTCTTAGGCCGTGGTTAAAGCCACGTTACTGCCGATATACCGTTCTGGACCTGTTCGAGTGCGATGCTTTCAGGTCACAAGTACGCGGTCTTATTCGGAGGAAACGAAAGAGAGGGAGACAGACGTAGAGAAAGAGGAAGGAAAAAAAAAATAAGAAACGAAAGAGGGGGGGGGGTGAGAGAGAAAGAGAGGACAAGGCATTTCAAGCAAACGTCGACCACATCTCATTTTCTATGAGTCGATGATGAAGGCTCTATTTCTGTGTCATACGTGAATCGGTCGTATTGCTTGCCGCGTCTCAAAAAGTACTGCTATATTTTTTTCTCTCTCGAATATCATCGCCATTGCCGCGTTTATCTTTATGAAATGAATTCTTCATAGGTTGTCGACCTCGTTCATCATGTACCATTGTTACACGATGCTGTAACAAAGTTGATTTTGTTGTACGAATAACAATCGTACATAACAATTAATTTGCTTCTTTTTTTTTTTTCGCAAGACCATTGGACGCAACCGAGAAAATTGCAGACGAATCTGATGATTTAAAAAAAAAAGATATTTCTTATTTTCAACAAATAGTTCAATTGAAGCGAACATTTAGAAAATTGCAATTTTTATACTTTGCCGTGCTTTTCGCATATTTATGCAGATTTTCAATTACTTATAGAACTGGGTCATTTTTCCGAGCACGATTCAGAAGAATTCATAATGCCAGTTCCCATAATTGCCTTCCTTTCTAAAATCTTAATTTCAGATCATTCGAACACGATAGATAATAAGAACTCAAAATCCGATCATTTTAATACGATATTTGCAAAACTACGAAACGTTAAATATTTCTAAACAACATAATAATGCTGAAGATATTCAGGTTATAAATGATACAATGTCAACTATAAATTATACAATTTATGGGAAAGCGCGGCGATGTATTAAAGATTTTATGGCACGTAAATTTCGTGACATTCAACATAAACCTCAAAATACTCCATTTTTGCTAATTAAGGTCATGTTTTCGAAATTAACATATTTAGAAATAATATAAAAGAATTGTAATAATTGTATCTAACTTTTGCAAAACATTATATATATTATTTCAGATAAAATTTTCTATCTTTATTTTTTAATGATAATGTGTATTGATTTTTAAACAATTGTACAAAGTACTAAAACATGCAAATCGTTCACGGTTGCAAAAATTCACTAAAAATGATTTATCATGTAGCACTGCGATATTGTAGAAGTTAGTTACAGTTAATCTTTTGACTTTCTTTTTTCCTTAACGGTCATACGCGCTAGAAAAAAGAACATAAAAGATGAAACATTACGCTGAGCTCTGTAATATTGCACAAGAAAATTCATTTTACAATTCCAAAATATGAACTTCACAAATTTATGTATATTAAGACGAATATACTATTTATTAACTCCTAGTACATTTTTAACGTATATTACAAGAAAAATTGTAGATATTAAAAAAAAGAAAATACAGTAGAAACTTTTATTAACTCATTAAAAGCCATTCACCGAAACATTGAGCAAAAATTCAGCTCTCCCAAGAATTTTAAGCGCTACTTTTCAAGGCTAAGAAAATAATGAAAACTCTTTAAAAAAAAAGTAACGATCGTGGAAACAAAAAAAGTCGCGTGAATATTTTTCACGTGAATTTTGTTGCTCATAAAAATGATGATAAAGGTGAAAAAAAAAAAAAAAAGCGGCATTAATATTTCATGAGCGCGAGCAAAATATTTTCAGTAGGCTAAGGTTTTAAAATTGAAAGCCACTGTTGTAAAGTGTTTGGAGCATTTGGACAAAGTGTTACAGGGCTACCTGGCGGATTAGGAAGGACCGCTCAGGTCACTTTTCCATCCTGTTATGCAGGCTTCTTCAATGAATGACGCCCATAAATATTTATACATGGCCAGTGGTCAATGTCTTACTCTCCGTGCCTGACTGCTGCGTCTTGTTGCGAGGCTAAGTCACTTTGCTTGCTTTGCTGCTGTTTGGCTCAAGACAATTCTTCGTCATTTGGCTGCAGCTCATCGTTATTGCCAATTTCAAGCATTTTTCGTACGAGCCATTGTCTCTTATTCCGTCATCCTCATTTATCAGTTAATGATTCAGGGACAATAGTTGTCCAGATTAGCTGGATATCAATTATCATACGACATTTTGCTCATGTGGAAAACATGAACATCTTGTTCTGAATAATATTTTGTATGCATTGTTAATTTTATCGTTGTACGATTTTTCGACCAGGTCAGAGAAAATGAACGAAACATCTTCTAACTATCTTCTGCACAAAAGATTAAGTCATAAATACCATGACGTCAGAGAGTCTTTAGATTATTTCTTTTCTAGAGTGAGTCATGATGATTAGAAATTGTAGTGCAATATAGAAGAAAATTTTATAATAAATATTTTATTTCTTTTTATATTGCATGATAATTTCAACACCTTTAAATACTGATTTTTTATTGGGTATTTTGCAGATATGCGTTTTGTTCAGAAATCAAACTGTCATAATTTTACATCATTACTGAAAATAAAGTAATTTCTTGAAATTTACAATTTCCAACTAAGTTTTTTAGAAATCTAACATTATGCTATGGATTTTTGCTTAGCGATTTGAATGCGAAAGAAATATTCTTCAAAAGAGGAAAAATCTTTCATGATATAAACATTCGGTACACTTTTTATTTATACAATATTTTTCATTTACATTTAGAACGAAATATTAAGATGAAACTCGTCATTAAAAAAAAAAAAAAAAACGACAAAACTGTTCAAGATTGTGTCCGTCATTTGTCCAATAAAACCCGAAACAAGTGATAATTCAAATTTTCAAACAGCCGCAGAAGGCAACGTTATTGATTTTTGGGTATCAGTCACATTTTTGATCTTGCGCGTGGTCACTTTAGCGACTGGTTACATCTGTCCCGGTGTTCCTAACGCGAACCATATGCCTCTTCCAATTTCCAAGGTTTTATTACTTTTCATTCCGGTGTCTCAGCTACAAAAGTTGTGACATCTCTGTCGCCGAGTGTAAAAACGACATTAAATCGAAGAGAAATTCGAAACTCGCCGCTTTATGCGATATTTCCATGATTACGAATTTCTGCGACTACTCTCTTTTGTGGTGAAAAATGTCCGAGGGAATTATGAAATGCTAAACTCTTTGGAAAATGTATTCCAAAGAATTCTTTATCATTAATTTGTTTTCGTGAGATTTTTTAATTTTGAAATTAACGAAACATTCGATAATTGCAGGTTCAAAAAAAAAAAAAAAAACAACCCCATGAAATTTCCATTAAAACTTTTACCACAAGAATCCAGGCGCCCAGAAAATAACAATTTAGATTGTTACAGTTGCAATCTATATTTCCATCTGTCTAACTCGAATAATAATTTCTCTAATCCGAAATTCTCATGGCAAATAGTTAGAGCGCGATCCAAAGTCGATTAGCTTTTTAATGTGGAATTACTTGGCGTAACGCAGTTACAAAGTTGCTTCTGTTCCGGGGCTATAACTCGATTGCAACTTGCATCGAGAGAGCCTTGGGAGCATGAGCCGTTTCGCGGGAAAAAGTCTCTGGTGCACTTTGTCGGTGATGTTCCTTCTGCATTTTCATCCTCGTGCAAAAAGGTACAAAAGGTATCGACAAAAAAAGAATATGGAGAAAGAGAAAAGAAAATAGAAACCGATCGTCGACTTTGTTATCGATAATCGCAGTATTCTAAATATTTGTGTCAGTCACACTATCGTGCGACGTAAATCTCGATCGTCCTTGAGTTTTGATCCTCACCGACGTGGAAAATCGTTTCGGCAATGCTCCTGGTGCATCTGGCAACAAACGCCGATGTGCCTTTTCTGTTACGAGTCCTTGAAAATACATATGTGAAAATCGTAAAAATACGATTTTCGAACTTAAGACTATTAATAATCCTTTTTTTTTTTTCTGAAATAGTTATTTTGAAGAAATATTCATCTTAATTCAGTTTGAATGAATATAATTTAAAAACGAATTTTTGTGAAATTCACTCGTAATTGTTGAGAAGAATTTTAATTTTAGACATCCGTATCGATATCCGATACTTTTACATTAGAGCATCGACCTTTATTACAACAAACACGTGTCTATAAATATTATACATTAAGAGTGAAAAAGTTAATTACATTAAGGAAATAGAAAAAAAAACTTGTAATGTAAATTAATTAAAATTATTGTTAATCAATCGAAGAATCCAAAAAAAAGAACATCACCAAAGTCTCCAATTCCAGTAATCATACTATACGAATAATAATAATAAATCCGTTATTTATTTCTCAATAACGTTGTCATGAGAACATTTACATAAACAAAAATATTTTTTACATCATATCCAACAAATAGTTATTCAATCGCCACACGTGTTCACTATCGTTGTAAAGAATAACCGAATATCTTATATCATATTTGCAAATGCGAGTTGTTAATTGCAAACTAAACGATTCGTCAAAGTTCCCACAATAATAAGTCAGGCACGTGAGCTTTCGCGTATAGAAGGTCTTTGTGAAGACTTTCTCGATATCGACAAATCGAATCTGAAACGCCATTGAGCTGATTTAATCAAAGGGACGTACATAGCTTTTCGTTCTTTTACTCGGTCAGTTATTTTTCCCACGTCACCGCGGTCCTAATTCCAAAGTAACGCGTAACAAAATCAGTCGAACGCAAATCTTTTTCCAACGACCAAGATTTCCAGAAACATTCAATGACCCGAAGTCATACGTAGTTTACATGAATTTGCAATGTATTTCTGCAAATTTAGAAATCAAAATCAATGATTGATACTTCTGTGAGTTTGCTTGTTAGATAGTCCCATAAAAAAAAAAAAAAAAAAAAAAAAGAATGAGACTGCAATGTGGGCTTTCGAAAAAAGTTTATTTTTAAAGCTCATAAATGTTTCCCCTCGTCTTCGCCACGTGGAATGATTTAGCGGTGTAAAAGGAACACACAAATGCGCGTCCAACTTCTGCAGCTCGTATTTCACGCGTACCAATTTTTATTCCTCACGAAAATTTTTCTGTTTATTACATTAGTCACGTTAAAGATGCATCGTTCAAAAAACACGTTATCAAAGGTAAATTCTATTGATAAAATTAGGTACATTTTTCCCATAACAACAATGTGGAATAATTAATAAGAGAACTAATAATAAATCAACAATTTAAAGTACTATTCTTGCAATAACGATAACTGGTATTTAAAAAAAAAAAAAAAAAAAATTGAAAAATTCATCATCAATAAATAAGAATTTCCATTCGTTCGAGTGTGTAATGTAATGAATGCAGTATGAGTAGGCAACATTGTATTCTGTTACTCGAAACAGCAAGTGGGAAAGAGCTGGAACGATGTACGTCGTTCTCCTCTCGTGGAGCAACATTTTATAATGTCAAATGTAACCGATACAATGCAATCCTTAAAATCCCAAACAAATTTAATTACCAATGAGATTTATTCTCTTGCTAAAATATACGTCAGATAAAAAAAATTTCCAATGGATCTAGATTCGTATCCGATATTGGAAAAGAATACAAACAATTTCATCATCCTTATTATATGCTGAGAAAATGATTTCCTATACGAAATAATAAATTTTTGTGGAACCAAGAAATCTGTCCTTCTCTGCACAGATATAGTTCCCAGTACTAATATATATTATATTATGAACCATACTTATGTTTGCTGTTTCTATAAGCCCATATTATTGCAGCTTAGTTATTGTTGGTAGTACAATGTTATTCTCTGAGTGTGTTTTAAGTATGCCACCGCAGGGTTAATTCCATAGAAAATTTCTGACGCGGGGCCAGTTGTCCGATAAGAAAAACCGCATAAAAATTCAGCGCGATTGTCTTTGGAAGTTTAGAGGTTGTCTCGGGGTGACGCCCGAAAAAATAGGTTACCGTTCCACCCCCGAGGGAGTGATGGGTTCGGAAGGAAGGAAGGAAGGAAGGAAGGAAAAGGCTGAGACGACGAAGGGTTAGAAATACGTCGCTGCAATGCGTGGACGCGAGGAGCGTTCACGTGCCCGGACTCCCCCCTCGCCCCACCTACTGCCGGTTGGCGTTAACCCCTTTACCCCGCGCCAGCGACCCGGCGTACGCGCAAACGCGTCCCCACACCCCGCGCTCGGCGTCTTCCCCTAGTCGAGCCGGAGCTCTCCACCGCTGTTCAGGGTCCCCCTTCGCTCCGATCCCGTCTCGACCTGAAGGCACCACCGATCCCCACCACACCCCGCAAATCTTTCTCGTCGCCAAGAGCAACATCAGCGCCAACGATCCTCAGTAATGCGACCGCTAGCGTTGAAAGAAGTCGCTTACGCGAGAGTCTCCTGCAAAACGTACTTGTCACGTTAGTTCTGAGAAAAACCTGGGCCCCGGAAACCCGAGGGAACCCCCCTTCGATTTCGAAGCGAAGGCAAAATTTCAATAACCTTCGCGTATGATGAACGCGCCGTTGTTTTTTTTTTTTTTATATATATATATAATATATAATATAATATAATTACGGGCGGCATTTTTGAATACCGTGGTGCTGTTTTGTAGTGAATTGTTATTGCCGCGAGTTTTCATTCCTTTTGGATCGGAGTTGTTTTCTTTTTCTTATCACTGAGGGGGGGGGAGGGAATTGATAATCAACGGGATGTGCGAGAAAACATGTTGCCCCACAAAAAAAAAGTGGTGCGTGCGTGTCGATCTGCCACAGAGCGGAGATTGATCTCTGAAATTTAGGATGGTGGATGCCCTAGCTTTTTGTGACTGCTCGCTCCGAATGAGAGAACGATGCCCAAGTTGTGCCAACGGGAGCGTCGCGACGCCTGCCTAACCACGTGTCGCGTGGATCCCAACATAGGCGACCGCTAGGATCCCCCACACACCGAAACGCACTTCTAATATTTAATCTCATATGGTGTATCGTGATCATGTGTCTGTGTTTGTTTTATAATAATAAAGAGTGCTATAGCAGTTCAATAAAGAGGATTAATATCGACGTTTGATTAAGTGATTGAGAACCACTGCTAAGACAACCGAAGGAGTTACGTGAACAGCTGATACAGGGGGGTGTTTGAAAAGTTGATACCGGGCTGTAAACAGAGGGTGTGCAACGTGGGGATAACTTGTTGTGGCAAAAACTGTTAACACCTATCGCGAAGATCTCGTGGGAGAGGAGGAAGGTCGTGAAGAGCCGACCAAACGAGAGAAGAAGCGACAGTGGATTTCAACGAGTACCGGACGTTGGTTTAAATTGAGCCCCCAAGTCACGAGCATTTAGCGCCAGCCTAGGGTTCGAAGAGACGGGTGGCGTCGTGGAGGGGGGAGTAATGCCGGTGAGGGTGGCACAGCGCCCTCCAGGTGGAATACTCCACAGCGGCGTCCCGGTAGCGCCGAGCGCGGTAACGGGGCCCGGCTCCGCGAGCCGGTGCCTCGGTGGTGCGGCAGCTAGCGGTTCTCCCCCGCTGCCCCCTTCCTTGGCACTCGGGGGTGCTCAGAGCGGCGTCGCCACGACGAGCGCCCCGAACCCCCTGCAGGCGATGGCATCGTCCCTCACGCAACTGAATAACATGGCGAACGGGCCCTTGCCCCCACTCAGCGGCGGTCCCGGGGGTCCGCCGAGCTTACCGCCGCCCCAACCGGCCACCACCCCCACTCACGGGGGTCCACCGACGCCGCACCAGACGGTGGCGGGTCCGCACTTGAACGG
Organism: Probaryconus sp. ZL-2020; assembly: GCA_022817065.1. Taxonomy (NCBI): domain Eukaryota; kingdom Metazoa; phylum Arthropoda; class Insecta; order Hymenoptera; family Scelionidae; genus Probaryconus; species Probaryconus sp. ZL-2020. The sequence goes on along the minus strand of JABFQA010001735.1, from coordinate 1,196 downwards.
AGCCTCACCGAGCCCGCACCCCATGCCGCCCCACGGCATGATGAGTGGTTCCCCGCACGCGTCCCACCCGCACATGGGCGGCGGCGGACCCTCACCACACCCCCATCACCCGGGTTCACATATGGTCGGCTCGCCGCACCATCCCGGCGCGCACATGGGACCTGGGCCAATGATGGCACCGGGAATGCAGCCCCAGGGTGGGCCCGGCATGTGCGCCCCTGGACCACAAGGGCCCATGGGGCCGCACCCCCACCCTCATCCCCAGGGTCCAGGAGTGCCTGGTCAACCGCACATGCACAACGATCCTTTCTACTGTTCGCCTTTTGGAACACCTTATTATAGGTAAATACCGTCGTGAACTTTTGGCTTGTGAATGAGACTGTGAATTATGGTTCTAAGGTCATGATGAAATAAATCTCTCGTTCAAAGTTAAGAGGTATTATATAGTAAGTAACCTTCGTCGAGGAGTTGGATTAATATTAGTCAATTATATTCAGAGATGGTTCACTGAAGGATACAGAATTTATATATTATAATTATGAAACATTAGTTGTTTTATTTAATTCGGAAATAGTAAATATCCTACGATTTAATTTCAACATGGCCTCGGATTACGATTCTTCTTTTAAATAGATTTGTTTCTGTTAATTTTAATTAAACAAAATATAAATTAGACAAACTTGGCGCACGTAAATTGTAACAGTGAAAAATCTTTGATAAGATTTTTCGATAATGTCGTCGATGTTCCAACATGATGACTGGTTGGAATTCAGACTTACGACATTTGTCCTACAATTTGGCTAGATCCTTACTATCCTCATGAATGCAATAACAGTACAGGCCATGAATCCGTTATCGTTGTCAGTAGGTTGAACCGAGTCTACCACAACGCGGAGACAAAGTCGAACGTATATAAAGCCGGCGACAACAATTACAAGATAATCGCGCTCCGTGACATCCAACCTTTGCAGTAATCGAGTCAAGGACCCGCTCGGAGTGGTCGTCCTTGAGACGCGTGTCATCCTCGGCGCTTTTTGAGCGTCTCTGCAGATTCTTTCGCTCGGCAATAATCAACAGTTTTTCGCAAAGCAACTACGTCGCTGTTGTCTCAGAAAGCTACTCGCGACGCTTCGTCAACGTACAAAGTTGTTCGTGACTGAACAAAAAAAAAAAAAAAAAAAAAAAAAAAATACTTT
>JABFQA010001734.1:0-12858 GCA_022817065.1 Probaryconus sp. ZL-2020 | reverse complement strand
TTCTTAGTTTTGTGTTACAAATAATAGTTATCATGTTTGTATTTTAACTATTTATAATTTTAATTTATAAATATATGTATTCCACTTACTAATATAGATAATGCAGAAATTTCATCAAGTTAATAAGAAGACACTGAAAAAAGATTTTTATCGTTTTAAAAGTTTATGGAATTCGAGAGATGAATATTTTTAAAAAATGTTACAGAAAGAATTCAATAAGAAAAAAAAAATGGTAATCAATTTTTTGTTATTCTATCATGAAAAGGCCCTTTTTCGGGCCTATATACTTGAAGCAAAATCCATTTTTTCTCTCTTGTGAGAAAAATAGTATATTACGCTATTTTTCATAACGAGGGCATGGGAAAAAGATGAAATAGCGATGAATTAGTGATTTCTCTAGGGCGGAAAAGTGGACTTTTCCGCTCGCTAGTTCCACTTGTGTCCGCTCGCGAGATACGAAAGAAACTAATATTGACCGTTATACAAGTCATCAAAAATATTATTTAACTGTAGTTTCATTTTTGTTACTATCTTCGATACGAAAAACCCTGTACAATAATATACCATTTCAAAGCGTTCATGCACTTACAATAAATGATTTTATAGTTATATTTAAAGTATCTATTACACTGTAAAAAATTTGAAAACCAGTTACAGTAAAAAGTGTAAAAATACGTAATATAAAATGTAATTTTACAGAAAAAATTGTAAAAGTACACAATATATAACGCAATTTTACGAAACTTTTCTTAAAATTACGTTATATATTATGTATTTTTACACTTTTTGTGTAATTTTACTCAACTTTTTTTACAGTGTAGGGTTGTTCGTTGACCTTTGTTATCATGTAAATAGTTATAAATCATATTAAATATTGTTTATAAAATAATTGTTCATTATTTTCCTTTAATTAGATGCTGCATTAAAAAATTTGAACACATCCAATACTGGTCAATCAAATGTTGATAAAATAGAACATTTAAAAGGTATAGTGTAACAAATCAATGTATTCGTAAGAAATATATTTTTCATACGTGTAAAAAATAGTCTTCCTTGTATATGTTTAGCGTGTGGGAAAATGGTTTTCGCGCACTAGGGCGGGAAAGTATGCGTTAAGAATTCTTGACGTACAAATTCATTTCAGCGGGAAGGTCATTTCAGAGAGTGCGGGTTTCGGCTATAGTTGGTAACTTTATACTCGCCTTGGTTCGCCTCTGGTTGCCACTCTAGCCGAAACTCACATTCGCTGTAATAACACTTTTCCCGTACTTGATACACAATGTATTATTAAGAGAGATAGATTCGTATTAGGAAATATTTTGTTATAATCTATCCAAATTTTTGTATAAGGTAAAGTACCCAGTGACGGTCACCCTTTAGAAACTTGTCCTAGTTACGGTCACTCCATTTAAAATAAATTGTCTTTCATTGTCTCTCCAATGGAACTGACTGTCACTGGTAACCTTGTCAGCCACTGGGTACTTTACCTTATATTAATTCAAAATAGAAGATGCTTCGTAAAATTCTGTGTTAAATTCAACCTGTTGTACCAACAACCTGTAGAACCAACACAATTCTTAAATAGCGAACTTTATTTCAACACTAATCCGCGTTTTAGATTTTAAATAATAGTATTTATAATATCGTAATTATTCATTATCTTTTGTTGTTTAGATGACGAATTAGATAGATTAAAAAAAGCAAATCCTGGTCCATCATATGTTGATGAAATGGAATATTTAAAAGGTATACTGTACCATATCAGCCCTTGTAGAAATAATTTGTCTGAAAAAGTCTGAAAAAGTCTGAAAATGTCTGAAAAAGTGTTGAAATTGGGATTTCAGACTTTTTCAGACTTTGGAATAAATAACTGACCAGCAGCTTGGAATATCTAAAAAGTCTGAAAAACTCTGAAAAACTCTTACCAAAAATCTGAAAAAATGTATAAAATTCTGAAAAGGTCTAAAAAAGTATGACACAATAATTTTAATATCTTTTCAGAGATTTTCAGACTGTTTCAGACTATAACTATATCCAAAAGTGAGAATTATATAGTCTGAAAAAGTCTGAAACCTCATTTACAAAACTGTTTCAGAGAGTTTCAGACTTTTTCAGACTAAAACTAAAGCTTCGTGCCAGAATTATAAAGTTTGAAAAAGTCTGAAACCTCAGTTACAAAACTGTTTTAGAGAGAGTTTCAGACTTTTTCAGACTAAAACTAACCACACTTTCAGACTTTTTCAGACAGTTTCAGAGAAAAAATTTTTTACAGTTATTTTTTTATTATTAACTGTAGAGAATATTCAATTCAAACAAGATATGTCAGCGCCACCTATGCTAATATATATATACTCTATGTAACTAGCTTTTCTGAATCATTCTTTGTAGTTCTGTTGTAGCCGTTAACCGGCAGTGTTTTCCTCAAATAAAACAATCATTAGCACTTGTAACTAGTGTTCCTTTGTGCATTAACCTTCACCCTGCGCCTCATAAAGTTATTCACTGTATCATTAACATATAATGTAATTAATCGCATAATTATTATTAGAAATATATTTTATATTATTAAATCTATTATAAACGCTTGCACTACTACATAGAAAAATTTTCTCTCGCTGGGAATCGAACACGCACGCTTCCTACCTAAAGGCAGGCACTTAGACCACACGGCTATACATCACATTGATGACAACTGATTTTTTACTGGATAATAAGGAGAGAGTGTGACAGTATTTGAAACGCTCTGAAAAACTCTGAAATATTCTGAATTCAGAAAGATTATTTTTTTATCTGGAACATATTTTCGAAGTTTTTCAGACATTTTCATGCTTTCTTCCGACTTCGAAGAATTAAAAATATTTAGAAAGTGTGGTTATTTTTAGTTTAAAAAATTCTGAAACTCTCTCTAAAACAGTTTTGTAACTGAGGTTTCAGAGTTTTTCAGACTTTTTCAGACTTTATAATTCTGGCACGAAGCTTTAGTTTTAGTCTGAAAAAGTCTGAAACTCTCTGAAACAGTTTTGTAAATGAGGTTTCAGACTTTTTCAGACTTTTTCAGACTATATAATTCTCACTTTTGGATATAGTTATAGTCTGAAACAGTCTGAAATTCTCTGAAAAGGTATTAAAATTATTGTTGCAGAATTTTTCAGACCTTTTCAGAATTTTATAGATTTTTTCAGATTTTTGGTAAGAGTTTTTCAGAGTTTTTCAGACTTTTTCAGATATTCCATGCTGCTGGTCAGTTATTTATTCAAAAGTCTGAAAAAGTATGAAATCCCAATTTCAACACTTTTTCAGACATTTTCAGACTTTTTTCAAGACTTTCTCAGATTTTTTCAGACTTTTTCAAACTCTTTTCAGACTTTTTCAGAATTTTTTCAGACTTTTTCAGACTTTTTCAGACAAATTATTTCTACAAGGTAGTATATTGATGACAAATATTTAATTCTGATAGATTGATGCTACGAAATGACTAGATTGAATGAAACCCACTTTTTGAAAATATGAATTGAAAATATAATTTTTTTTTAAATCTGTGAGTTAAATTCAATTTGATACTTCGTAGTGTCAGACTATATCTTAAATAGCCAAATTCAATTCAATACTAATCCACCCTCTGCTTATTATGTAACAGTATTTATATTAGTTTAATTATAATTTATCTTTCGTTATTTAGATGCTGAATTAGATAATTTAAATCAATCAAATCCTTGTCCATCAATTGTTGATGAAATGAACTATACAGAAGGTATAATTAATATCAGTATATTTAATGGAAATATTTACACAATAACATATCCTACTTTAATGTTATTGAGAGTTATTTTATTATGTTATTAATTGAAGACACTGCTGCAAAAACATCCCAATTACGTGTAATCATTTTCTCAAAATCGTAAATTAAAGTTTAAATTGGTGTTAACAAATTAGAATTTAAGTTACACTTATATAAAAAGTATTTTTCCTCAAAAGAATATGTTTTTTTAGAAAGGGCATGACATATGATATTGTTAAGAAAACGATTTCATTACAATTTAGAAATGAAATTATAAGCATTTAAGGTATTTTTGTGTCCTTGCATTATAAAGTTCTTCATCTCATAGGTAATAAATAAATACAATTCATACATTTATGCTGTTTTTTCATAATTTAATATTAATTGACAATATCAATTGCTTTTTGAATAATATTATAGATAATAATCAATATTCATATTATAATCAAAGATCAGAAAAACAACTTTTGGAACTACTTTTGTCTATGTGAATTTGCAAATTTCATGAAACTCGCATTTATTTATGTTTAAAACTTTAGAAACCATTAAACACAGTTGAAGGAACTTATATTTGTGATATACTCAAAAACAACTTAAAGTACATTATGTTGTTTTTGCAGCGATGTCCTCTATTCACAATTCATTTATAAAGATACACCAAATTATAATCAGTTTAAGAAAGTTAAGTCATATTCGATTAATTTTTAAGGCTTAGGAGTAGAAATTTAAATAAGCTAATAGATAATGGACAAAGAGATAAACGTAGATTCATTACTAATTAATGTCATAAATAATAACGCATTTTATTTAGGTTCTAGCACAAATAATGTTAATATCGACGTGTAATGTGAAAGTAGTTGTATTCCAATAGTCGACTTGCAAAATTGCGTGGATGGTGAAAATACAACATCCGATAATCAGGCAGATAAATGTAGAAATGTACAACTGAATGTTACTGTAGCAGAAAATCAGAAGTATTATCGAGGTACTTTTCAAAATGAAAAAAGTAAACAATTATTTAATTATTATGAAAGAAAAGAAAAAATACTCGCAGCAAACTTTTTTACGCTCTTAAACCTATTATTTATCAATAATTAAACTTAAACTGACGTTTGATTATTTTGTGTTGTTGGGATATGTAAACATGAATTTATTAAATAAATTTGACAAAATTAGTTTAACAAATTGACAAAATTGTAGTATATTGTGCTGCTAGGCAATAAAGGATGATTTTTTATAATCAGTGGGAAATTGCAGTCCAAGCTAAGTGAGATCTCAATGTAGCCCCTTCAATGTAAATTATTGTACTTGTATGCGGGATTTATCGTTGTTGATGTTAATAATTTAAAAATTTTTATGTCCAAAATTGTCACCAACAGGAACAAATGTAAATAATTCTACATGTTTTAATACCAGGAATAATTTATTAGGATTTAGTAAAAGGTTTAGATGTTGCGTGTCTGGATTTCTATGATTTCCTTCTGATTTGCTTTTAAGGGGACTGACAACAAAAATAGCTATTTTCTACAATTTTCAATAGATTTTAAAAAAATTTTGTTATTTGAAGCCTTTTATATGTTTAGAAACAAATTTATAATCATTTTTAAGAAAAAACACTAAATTGTTTATTTATTTAACAATTAGTGTCTAAAATAGGGCCATTTTTGAACCGATTTTGGATGCGTAATTTTCATCGGATTTTAAAAAACTCAACGGCATTCGATAGAGAATTGTGTTACGAAGGGATTTTATTACCCGATTTTGCATAACTATCAAAATAAAAAAGTTATAACGAAATTTGTTCGATGAAGCCCAAAAATCGTCATTTTTTCACTTTATTTAGTGCATTGTGTAACGGAGGGCGATTTTATAATCACCTCCTTTTCAGATTAGAGATTGAGCTGGAGGATTACGCTATTATATATATATGATTCTTTACTGTACAACTTCAGTTATTACAATACAATACTGGTCTCATTTGCAATTTTACACATTAACAAAACAAAAAAATACAAAAAATACGAAAATCTTAACCTAATCTTAAAACTATTACAAAAAAATACAAAAATACAATTTATACGCCCAAAAGAAAACGCAAATCACAAATTTATGCGCGCCGCACCCTAACCTACCGCAATCGCACCTAACCCCCACAAACTACCCTGTGCCACTGTGCCATGCCTCGCGACTTCCGTTGATGTCGGTTGCGCTCTGTCACTCTCATCTCTCACAGTCATCCCCATACCTTAATATCTTCATCTTCTTCATCCAATCATACCCCCACCCATCCTCACTCAACAACCTCGACAGCCCCCCTTCCACTTCATACCACAATCACAGTCATACAACACATGCACCCAAGTCTCTTCAAACCCATTACACAATCTACACACCCTCCTCTCCTCACTCATCCAAAAGCAACTACCCCTCCATTCGTTCCCACACCTCCATCTCGCTATCATTCGCCTCCTCACTTTCCCTTCCCCCTCCTCCCTTATGTACCTCGGCACCCCCTCCCTCATCAACCAAGCATACTCCCCAAAATACCTGGATCTTACTACCCTTGCCCTCCTCTCCTGGACGTCCACCGCTCTATCCCTCTCCTCACATTTGTCCCCTAACCCCTCACCACTATTTCTCACCCACTCTCCGCTCAAACCACACCTGTTCCAATATTTCTCTCTCCTCCAATACAGCTCCCCCCACCCCTTCTGCCACTCTCACTCTCACTCACCCCTAAACATTCCTTTAACAATTCTCTTCCCGTCGCCACTCTCACCTTTTCCTCAAACCTCGCCGCCCTTCTTCCTGCTCTAACCCTCAACTTCTCCAACCCCAGTTCCTCCCTCACGATATATCCCGGTGTACTTCTATCTAATCCCAATACCCACCTCCCATACCTTTCTTGTAACGCCTCTATGTCCCCCCACTCGTTCCATCCCCAAACCTCCACCCCATACAACACCACCCCCAAAACCACTCTTTCAAACAACATTCTGCCCCATCTGTAGCTCCCCCAAACACCCTTTCATTTAGCCCCCACGCCCACCCCATCACCTGTCTCCCTCTCTTCACCCTTTCTCTTATGTGCGCCTTCAAACCGTTGTCCCTCGACATCCTGAACCCCAAGTAGCTGTACTCGTTTACCTCTTCTATCCTCTCCCCCATCCATTCCCATTCCCTCTCTCTCTTCCTCCCTTTCGCCCCCCCTTTACTAAACCTCATAATCTTTGTCTTACCCACGTTCACCTCCAGTCCCTTCAACCTCACATATCTCTCGAAGACCTTCATCATTCCCTTCATCCCCTCTACATCCTCAGCTAACAACACCGTGTCGTCTGCATACGCAACCGACCACACCCTTCTCTTCCCTACTACCACTCCACCTATCTGTCTGTCCCTCAAATAACCCTCCATATCCGCCAGAAACATATTGAAAAGCGTAGGACTCAACGGGCACCCCTGCCTCACACCCCTGTTCACCCTAAACTCTCCCGACACTTCCCCATCCACCCTTACCCTACACCTCGTGTCCTCATAGATCTCCTCTACCCTCTCCACATACCCCTCCTCCAGCCCCAGCTTCCTCATTGCCTTCCACAATTTACCCCTATCCACCGTGTCGAATGCTCCCTTAAAATCCACATATAGCGCGAATACCTTTCCACCCTCCCTCCCGATTCCCCTCTCAATCGCACTCCTCAAAATGTACACGGCATCCATGCATCCCCTCCCTTCTCTGAACCCTATCTGTGTCTCGCTCAACAACCCCCCCTCCAGCTCTCCCTTGATCCTCTCATTCAGGATGCCCATATACACTTTATACGCCGTGCTCGCCAGGGTAATCCCCCTATAGTTCGACAACTCCCCCTTGTCCCCTTTCTTGTGCAACGGTATAATCAACCCCACTTTCCAATCTTCTGGCACCCCCTTACCGTCCCACACCCCTCTCAACACCTCTATTAATCCCTCTCTAACCCCTTCCCCCCATATTTCCACACCTCGTTCCCCATCTCGTCCCACCCTCTCGCTTTCCCAACATTCAAGTTTTTCACCTGCCTCTCGACCTCCTCTGTTGTTACCCCCCCCGACTTCCCCTTCTCCTCCTCTGACCCGCCTCTAGTTCCCTCCTCTCTGTGCATTCCTGCCCCCCCAATTCACTCATAAAAAACTCTCTCCAAGTCTCCACTCCCTGAATCCCCAAATCCTCCTTTCTACCCCCAAATTTCTTTATATATTTCCACGCCTGTCCCTCTGATTTTATCTCCCCGAGTTCCCTCTCCCTTTCTTCTCTCCACTTCACCTTTTTTTCTTCCCTCAGTTTTTTATACTCTGCCCTCAGATCTCTCACCTATACCCTGCTCCCCTCCCTTCCTCTCCTCAGTCTCCTCTCCATCTTTCTCAGGGTCGCCCTCAGCTTCGCACACTCCCCATCCCACCATCCTTCTCCCCTGACCCCCCCCCCGCCCTACACTCCCTCCTAGTGATTTTATTCATAATTCCCTCTTTTAATCTTACCCAGTCCACCCATTGTTCTACCCCCCACCACCTCTCCTCTGTACCCTCTCTAAACCTCCTTCTCTCGCCCTCCCCCAGACTTGAGTTGTCCTCACACCCCCGCCCTTCACTTACCACCCCCCTCTCTCGACCCCCTTAACTTTCACCTCCAGTGCATTATGGTCCGATTCCACCCTTTGTGCTACTCTCAAACTCTCAATCTCTTGCCAGCACCCCCCCTCCACAAACACATAGTCTATAACTGTCCCTATCCCTCCTCTCTCAAAGGTAAACTCCCCTTCATCATCACCTGCCACATTCCCATTCAAAACCATCCACCCTTCCTCCTCCATCCACCTTAATAACCACTCCCCTTCCCTGTTCTTCAAACGGTCCTTCGATTTCCTTGCCCCCTCCAGCCACCCTTCAAGCCCTCCCTCTTTCCCAATCCTAGCGTTAAAATCTCCCCCAATCAACCTCCTTCCTCCCTCACCCCCCCTCACAGCCTCTTTCAGTCTTCCCAGCCAGCCCTTCTCCCCTCCCCTATTATATTCTCCCCAAATATCCCATCTATGTTCCCTCCAGCCAAGTGTTACCCTCATTAACCCTTCGCCCTTCTCTTCTATACTAACCTCATCCTGCCTTTCTCTCACCCACATAATCATCCCCCCTTTCGCTCTGCCTTTCTTACATTCCTTCACGGCGTCTTGAATCCCCCACTTATACCCCTTTTTTACCCACCCCCCAACTTTCGCCCACTCGTTGCTTCCCACCCACGTCTCCGTCAAACATATAACCTCAAACTCCCTCACGTATTCCCAGAAACCCCTATCCTTATTCTTGACACCCGCCACGTTCCAAAAGAGAACTTTCAGAACCCCTCTGCCCCTACCCCGCGCTCGTTTCCCTTACTCCCCATTCCCCTTTCAACCAACTTCCCCTCCTCATCACTCCATCTATAACTCTTGCCTCCATACTCTAATTTCATAAATCCCACCCTCACCCCTTGCTCCCCCCACTCCTCAGTTCATCCGCCACACTTCTAATTCTCCTTTGCACATCCCTTTCCCTTTTGGTCCTATCATGCTCCACATATATTCTAGTCCCCCTCAACCTCGCTTTACCCCTCATCACTTTTTCTTTCTCTACCACATTCTCCATCTCTACTACTACTACCCCATTACGCACGTTCTTTCTCACCCCCTTGACCTGCTGTAACCCTCCTGTGTACCCCACCCTGTCTCTAAAAAAATTCACCACCTCCTCTCTCGAAGCCAGCTCCCCCCCATCCCCATAATTACCAAATTATTCTTCCTTCTCTCCCTCTCTCCTCTCTCCATTTCCATTTCACATGCCTTCAGTCTCCTCTCAACACTCTCTCCTGCCCCCCCTCTCACCGCTACCCTACCCCCAGGCTTCCCCCTGCTCTCCCCGGGCATCGCTACCCTTCCCCTCACCCTTCATCCAGCCCTCCACTTTCCTCTCCAAAACCTCCAACCTTAGCTCCATCCTCCTCTCCCTCTCATCCCTAGCCCTTTCTCTCTCTTCCCTTTCCTTATCCCTCTCACCCCTTTCCCTCTCTAACCTCACATATTCCTCCCTAAACTTCCTATTTTCCATCTCCATCCCTTCCATTCTATCGATCATCTTGCTCATCATGCCCTGAAACAACTCTCTAAGCCCCTCCCCCCCTTCCTCCTCCCTTTTTCTCTTCGACCCCTCGCCCTCACCCTCTTTTCTTCTTTTGACCCATAACCTAAGGTCCCCCACACTCGACGCCCTCGACAACGCGGCCTTTCCAATCCCTTTACTTGTCTCCCCTTCTTTACTGCAACCTTCCACACTCGCAAGCCCACCGTGTAACTCTCCCAGGTCACCTTTAGCTTGCCCCTCTGTACCACTATCCTCCATACTTCCCTGCCCTATCTCCCTGACTACCGAGCTCCCGATCCCTTCATTCATACCGCGCACAATCACTACACCTCTCTCTCTCTATCTAATATTCCTTCACTCTCTCTCTCTTGGTTCGCTACTCCCAGCTCTTTTTACTCCCTAAACCCGACCGCCCCGCCACGCTCGACCACCAAAAACCCCACCCCCGCCCTCAACAACCCCTTAAACCCTGTCAACTACCTCCACGAAACGACCAACGGACAGCAATCACACCAAACAAAACCTGATTTCACCTGACGGGATTATTTTTGAGGGTGGTAAACCGGTGGAATTATTGGAAATAAAATGTCCTTATAAAGGAAAAGATATGAATATAGAAGATGCAATTAAGCCAGAATTCAAAGCTTGCTTGAAAGTGATAGATGGACAAATTATTTTAAACAAAAAAAATAAGTACTACGGTCAGGTCCAACTAGGAATGTTAGTTGTAAATGTCAAGAAGTGCTCTTTTGTGATGTATGCGTCCTTCGATGAATCCATGAAAATCATTGAAGTACCTTTCGACGAAACTTTTGTCAAAGAAATGCTTCAATCATTGAAACGTATTTATTTCCATTATTTGTTGCCTAAAATTTGTAGATAATGTACATGAAGCTAATGTTTCTGGATCTTAATATTGTTTTAAGAATCCTTCATTTATGATAGATTCAAAATCTTTATAAAATGAAAAATAGAATTGAAATAAATTAATATTTATTTTATTTAAAAATAGTTTATAATCGGTTTTATTAAAATATATCTGTAAATGAATACATATTAAGATTTGTATACAGTCTACTTATGTGACTGAAATATGAAATAAATAATGAATATTTTGTATTAATAATTTTTTGTATTATACAACCATGAATTTATTATCTGCAATAATTGGTGAGCTTAAATTCACCGTACCACAAATTACTGTAAATATTTTTCCAATTGCGGTATAAATTTACAGGCATCAACCCACCAAGAATCTGGAATACTTTTATTCGCTGGTTTGATCGTTCAATGTGTACTCGAGCTTTCGCGATGTTCACATTCAAATCAGCTTCGTCTTTCGAAAACTGTTTTTTTTTTTGCGTAAAAACGGTTGTCTGATACATTTTATTTTATTTCTGTGGCAAATCTCATCTATAAGAAATCCCTTATCGACCATGACGGCGTCTCAACTTTGTAATAAATTGATTAAGCCACTCTGTTCAAATATGGCTTTATCCGATGTCCTTCCATCGTAAACTTTGCTTAGGAATGAAATGTTTCCTGCTGGTGTGACACCAGTCATAATTTTGCAGGTTTGATTTTGTTTATAATGGGAATATGTAAGGAGCTGGCAGCATAAATTTGTTGGATGCTGAATGTAAATTTCAGTGCAATCTAGAACTACTAGAACGTCTTTGAAGGCATTAAAACAAGTTGGAAAATTTTTCGATATCTCGTCTCTTGTTGGCCACGGTACTGCGACTTTTAAACAAATGCTTACTAAATCCAAGACTTGGTAAAATATTCTTGAGCAGTGTTTAATCGAATAGCAATTAAACATCACTGCTAAAAATGAATACGTCAAATTTTGCTTTAGTTTGACGTATGTTAAAATGATTTTATCTTGCAAATTCATTTTTGAACTTCCACGCCCGTCCCCAGCAGGTTTCCAAACTGATCTTACTAGATCAACAATGCAATTTAATATTTCAAATGATTCTATTCCTGTCGCTGTGCTCAACTGAGCGTCGTTTTTCATAAAATTAATAAATTTTGGATCCTCAATACTGCTAACATGAATACCAATATCCACTGTATATGATTCATGGTTGTTTTCTGAAATATCACGATTAGCCTTCAATAGGCCAGCATTCTAATTTTTTTCAAAAACATTTTCACTGTTTTCTAAAAAGACATTTAATTATTATATATGAGTACTTTTTTAACTGAACGATTAATTACACATTTAAAGTAATATAATATTTTTGGCTCACGAAGCATTGAATTGTTCCCATTCAGTGTTTCTATACTAATATCAGTATTAGTCTGCAATAATTCTTTTTGCATAGTTCTTTGATTTAATCTTTCTGCTCTCTGTCTGCTTGTATTCAACTTTTCTTCTGATACTTTTGAAGGCAAATTACAAGATGGAATTGCAATACTCTTCAATTTCTTTGATTTTCCAGTAATTTTATTAAAATATATTTTGTCAGTATCATTTAATAACTTATATTATTATTTCATTATATAAATACATATTTGTAATGTAACTTACATGTCGGAAAATAATCAGCTTTTTCGAAATGAAGTGAACAAACTAACGCATGGTCACTCACATCTTTCAATTGTAGAGCATTTTTCCATGTATCAAAACGATCTACTTTCTCTACACAACCAAAATAGTTTAATCTTTTCATATAATATTTTCCCTTCTTCGGAAAATAATGGAAACTTAAGTCACTGTTTTTGCGGCTACTACTGTTGCAATATTTTACCACACAGTACAAGTTACTTTTCCGTTTATTCATCATTAATTTCTATGAAATTGATACTTTAATTAAGCTTCAATAATAATTTGTTCAAACTTCTATCAGTTCCAGAGATAAATGCAAGTCATAGTCAAATTAGTTCTCGCAAGCGCCACTAGCACCGCACATGTTTTATGTCAA
>JABFQA010001733.1:0-12858 GCA_022817065.1 Probaryconus sp. ZL-2020 | reverse complement strand
GGGATAAAACCCTATTGAGTTTAAAAACTTACTGGACTGATCGCAGTCGTAATTTCAGTTTAAAATGTAAAAGAGTCCGCGTAGTTGTATTCGTGCGGGTGAATCCGATCACCAACGCCTATATCAATTCGCCCGAACTTTTTGATTGGATTCACACGGAGAGATTTTTTTTTTTTTTTTTGTGAGCCTGTCGAGTAATTCGGGGAATCTTTTCCTGCCTGAAAATTTTGGGTCTGCCGGACCTATCATAATTCCCCCTCTGTTTTAAGAGCCAAATTTTCATCTGCCTTTTAACTGGCTCGCGTGATATTTTACCAAACCACGCTCTCTCGCAACTTCATAGATATTGGAGGAGTGTTTTTTGCGGATTTCGAATGGCCCTTCCCAACGATTTTTAAACCCGGCATGTATTTTGTCATTTGCTTTAGACAGCGGGTGGGTTTTTACAAAAACTAGATCTCCAACGGAAAATTGATGTTTCCTGCTTATTTCGGGAGGTTTTATTTTATCTAAATATCGTGCTTGGTTTGTCCAAGCTTGCTTCACCCGTTGTTCGAGGTCTTGATTCTTTTTCGGTTCGTCTTCCGCCCTCCATTCTCCCGGTCGCGAGATGTTTTTCCCAAGGAGAAGCTCGCTCGGGGAAACACCGGTCGCGGCATTTTTTCTCCTTCGCAAGGTAAAAAGGATCTCTGGGATCACTTGGTCCCATTTATGATGGGGTAAATCCTGTAGATGCATTCGTATGCCCTTTTTAATTTCTTGATTCCTTCTTTCCGTAGGATTGGCGCGAGGGTGATACACCGGCGTAGTCCAAATTTTTAGATCCCATTTCTCTTCTAGTTTCGACCATTCAGAGCTAACGAACTGCGGTCCGTTATCAGATAATATAGCCATGGGATAACCCCAACGAGAAAAAACTTCAGTTTCGAGAGTTTTAATGATGGTTTGGACATTAGAGGTTCCAATCGGGAACGCTTCCACCCATCTTGAAAACAAATCCGTTACTACGAGTAAAAATTTCTTCCCACGTGCGCTTCGCGGATACGGTCCCATCAGGTCAACTGCTACTGTTACCCAGGGTTCTTTCGGCTCTCGCGGAGTTTGTTGACCTGAGTCAGAAGACTTACTTGCTTTTACACAAGCACATATGTCGCAGTTTTTTACGTATTCTTTCACGTCTCGTGAAAGTTGGGTCCAGGTAAACCGTTTTTTAATCGCGTTCAAAGTTTCGTCCCTTCCCGGGTGACCCGCGTACGGAGAATCGTGAAATTCGTAAAGGATACGGGGAATGCAGGATTGTGGGGCTAGGAGCAGCCATCTGTCTTCCATTTTAACCCATAGAGCGTTGTTGTGAATTGTTACATCTTCTGATTTACTTTGGGCCATTTTAGAGATCTCCGGATCTTTCTGTTGCTCGTTTATAACTTCCTCGAAAATATTCGAAACTGTTATGCTCATCACGCGAGGGGGATTTGTCGGCGGTACCATGCGTTCCACGTCGTCCAAATCTTCCGTTACTTCGCCCTCTAAATTGCGGGATAAAGCGTCTGGTAATTCATTAGCTTTTCCTGGACAGTGTTCTACTGTGAAACTAAACTCCTGCAGGAGTAATGCCCAGCGAGTAAGCTTTGCACGTGTGTCTTTCAGACGATTAAGCCATGTAAGAGCTTCATTATCCGTTTTTAAAACAAATGGCTTATCCTCCAGATAGCACCGATAACGTTTTATGGCCCAAATCACGGCCAAACATTCTTGTTCATTTGAATGGTAACGAGTCTCTACTGGTTTGAATTTAGCGCTTGAATAACTAATAATCCGCTTATTTTTCTGCTCATCCTCCTGATACAGAACCGCGCCCATTCCGGTCTTACTAGCGTCTGTTTGGAGGACATATTGTAAATCGGGATTCGGCCGATC
Organism: Probaryconus sp. ZL-2020; assembly: GCA_022817065.1. Taxonomy (NCBI): domain Eukaryota; kingdom Metazoa; phylum Arthropoda; class Insecta; order Hymenoptera; family Scelionidae; genus Probaryconus; species Probaryconus sp. ZL-2020. The sequence continues at coordinate 10,941 of JABFQA010001733.1, read as the reverse complement.
TAGTTTCAATGGTTTTTTGAACAATTCTTTTACCGCTTCAAATGCCTTACCATCCTCTTCTGTCCAGCGCCATTTCGGGCGTTTGAGAACTTCGTTTAGGGCGGCGGTATAGTTCGATAACCCTGGAACATATTCCCGGAGCCAGTTCACCGTTCCCAAGAATTGCTGCAACTCTTTCTTCCTCTGCGGAGGTTGAGATTCTGTTATTGCGGTTATATGACTCGGCAAAGCCTCGTTAAACTGCTGTTTTACGTTATGCCCCAGGTAGGCTACTTCCCGTTTGCCGAATTCGCATTTGTCAGGATTGCAAGTTAACCCGTGCATTTGCAATCGTTCGAACACCAAACGGAGGTGTTTTAAATGTTCTTGCCAATCTCGCGAGTAGATGATTATATCGTCGAGGTAAACGATACAAAAGACATTGATGTACCCAGCTAGAACATACTGGCACATCAAACGAGTAAAGGTACTCGGAGATCCTTTCAGTCCGAATGGCATCACCTTGAAGCAATAGGCGCCTCCGGTAGGCGCGGTAAATGCCGTGTATTTTTTTGCATTCTCCTCCATGGGAATTTGCCAGTAACCGCTTTTCAAATCTACAGTCGAGAATACACTAGCTTGACCTAGATCTTTAAGTACGTCCGGTATGATCGGGGCGGATTGTGCAGTGTCTTCAGTTATCTCGTTTAGTTTGCGGTAATCGACGCAAAACCGATGTTCACCGTTCTTTTTGGTCGCGATAACTATCGGCGAATTATATGGGGAGGAGCAAGGCTCGATTATTCCGTTAGTTAACATTTCTTGAATTTGGTCCTGTATGATTTTTTTCTTTTGATCGGAGTACCGGTAATTATTCGTACGAACAATCTTGTCCATAATTAACTTAATGTCATGTTTAATTGTATGTGTCTGTCGTAACGTGATTTTAATATTAAAAATGCCTTGGAAATCGTTTATTAATTCTTTAAAGGATTTCTCGTGTTCGGGTGGAAAATTGTGTTTAATTTCGTCTAAAAACTCTGTATTTTCTGCCTTAGTAAATTCGTAGCTAGACAATGGAATCATTAAGCGGTCTTCCCTACCCAAGTACGCGCGATTTTGTTTTAGATCGAGGATAGCTACCTGTTCCTTAAGCCAATTTACACCCAACAAGACTGCTTCACGTAATTTGGATGTGATCAAAAAATCTACAAGGAATTCTTTGTTTTGAATTATAACCGGAATTCTAGTTTTTCCCTGTATTTGCATTGACAGTGATTCTCCTGCTAACTGAGCTTCCAAATTAATTGGGGTCCATTCGAATTCTTTTTGCAAATAATCAGGATGAATTAAGTTTTGATTCGATGCGGTATCAATAATTGCTTCCAAATGTCTATTCCCGATTTGAATAAAAATGCTGGGAAACTCCCACCAATGTGTTACAGTTTGATTTATTCTAACGTTTTTTACCTTGTCGACGACTTGTTTATTTTCCGCGGTGTTATCTTTTTGTTGAGTCGGACAGTCGCGGTTATAATGTCTCTCGGGACAATGCCAACATTTCGGCAGGACTTTTCCGTTAGACTTGCTACCCGTCTCTGTCTTTTCAAAATTCTTTCTAGGGAATGTGTAGTTACGCGAATCGCGAGTGTCGGTCTCTGCGTTCCCAGCGTTTGTCAACAAAACGTCAAACGTCTGTGGATTGGTTGTTCTAACTAATTGTCGAATTTGTGGTTTCAAAAGTTCAAGCATTGATTTCACCTGCACGATTTCATCCTCGTCAGGTTTAACCCTTTGAAAAAGCTGAAATTTTTGCTGTAGGAACAACGTAACATCTTCGTGGTCACCTTGTTTTTTCGAAAACAATTGGGCATTAAGGCGAATTCTCTCACTTTGGCTGTCAAATCGATTTAACAATAATTCGCAAAACTTTTCCCACGTAATATAGAGATTTTGGTAGCACTGCCACCATTTTTTCGCGTCTTCTTTCAGACCGCCACTTGAAACTCTTACTCGCTGAGTATCTGAGATATGCATTGCGGTTAAATACTCTTCGCATTCTCGGATAAATCTATTTGGATTTTCATAATCCGTTCCCGAGTAAGTGGGAAGCGGTGGTTTTTCCGCTTGGAGAGCTCGTACGAAATTTGTCCAGTCAAACTGATCATTATTCATTAGGTGCGGAATGTTTTGTTCTCCGAGAACGGGTTCATCTATAGGATGATTCTCTGTATGAGGATTATTTAGAGGAGGATTTCGAGGCGCAGCTGCACGTGCACGAACCCTAACAGGAGCGCGGACTGGTATTAGATAATTGGCACCTCTTCGTCTAGGTCTGCTTCTTGTGAGGACTCCAGTCCCCAAATTGCCTTCAATTGACTCAGGTTCTGTTTCGAAATCTTCTTCGACCAACGCTTCAGGTTCGCGGGGGTTAGTGCCGCTTGTACTCGGGCCTGGCATCGCCATTCCAATTGCGTTTTCCTCCTGTGCTTGATCGTCAATGTCGTGGGCGCCACCGGATGTTTCGTCTCTTCCGGAAGAGGTTTTATTTCGAGATCGTATCGGAGATCTTTGGACAGACATTTTGCTCGTGGGTCTCCTGGCTATCTAGCTCAGAATTGGCCCCACGTTGGGCGCCAAATTGACTAAGAAGAAGATTTGGGAACTTCTGAAAGAGAACAAATCTCAACAAAGTCAACGAGCGGCTCCAACGTTGAAACAATTCTTCGTTTAAAGTTTTTTGGTGGCCCTGAAAAGGGCCGATGGTTTATTGTTTTAGTTATTTGATTTCCCGAGGAAGCGTCGGCTTTTCAACCCGAGGAAGTCGTGGCGGTTTAACACGCGGATATTGAAATTGCGGCGGCAAAGGATCCGGTGTTGGGAGTTTTGAATTTGACTTGGAGCGCGGACCTGGTGCGCGCTGGTCGACGCGAGTGGGTCGCGTGGGTTTTCTAATGGCGTTGAGAGCCCTAGTATCGGCGCGCGCTACGCGACGCGTTTCTTTCGGACGCGGGTAATCCTCAACCGGAGGATAGCTGCGGGGTCCGGGTTCCGGATCGGTAAAGAGCGCGAGTGTGATGGCGAGCTTCTGAAACGGGTCGTTAGAGGGCTTCGGCACCTCCAAAGAGACCGAAGAATAATTCGCGGCGAGAGAGTCGAATTCTCTCTGCAAACCCGGGCAATCGAGTTCGAGGACGTCAAAGTTCCGGCGTTTCTGCGCGGCGGCGCGGCGACGAGCTTCCCGACGTTTCGCGGTTACGCGGAGTTTCCGTGTTGTCGTTTTGTCGTTAAAAAGATGACGTTCTCAGGGCTCCTGGAAGCGGGTGCGCAGCGTGAGCCGGCGGTCCGCACTTCCAATTACCCAAAAGAAACGCAACTTTAGTTCTTACAAGAACTGTTTTTTCGATGTTCTACTCCTGAGCTGACTCTGACTCTTGGACTGACTCTGACTCTTGGACTGTCTCCGATGGAGAATAGATCAAGACTGGCATGCCTGAGAGCTTCGGCTCTCGCTTTTATAGCTTGTCCGGCCTCAAGCAACCGAGCGCGGTGATTGGCCGTTTTTGTGGAGTGGGGGAGCTCGAATCGTTCGGCTCAGTAAAAGGTAGTGTTCGGAGCGCGTACCATGGAGAGACGCTTAGAACAAAAATGCTCGCTCTCGCTATATTTTTAGCAATAAAGTGTAACATCGTTACACTTTATAATTCACTTATTTTGGTTCATTTAACTGTTTGGCATACAGTTTTTTGTAGGATCGTTAAGGGATAAAACCCTATTGAGTTTAAAAACTTACTGGACTGATCGCAGTCGTAATTTCAGTTTAAAATGTAAAAGAGTCCGCGTAGTTGTATTCGTGCGGGTGAATCCGATCACCAACGCCTATATCAAATTAATGATTCTTTTTGCTACTTTAATTCAGATTTTTTCCAAATTCGTAGACGAGAGATTATCATCGACATAATCACTCATGAACAACCACTAAAAATACATTTCTCGTGCCTGTGAAGCGGGCGTAAACTCCCAGTTCACGCCCTAGGGCAAAAACAGAATTTACGCCCGCTTTCGAAAAAATCACAAACATGTATAACTTTAAAGGGGATTCCTATAGGGATTCCTATGGGTATTTCTTTAGGGATACCTATGGTCCCTAATAGAATAATACATATATTATACGTATATTAGATGAACATTCAGCTGTTATTTAGCTCTTATATGTATAATATACGTATATATATGTATATTATACGTATTAGATATGTATGTTCTATCGGGGGTGGTCCTGTGGGACTATATGTAAAATTTCATGGGAACGTTATGGGAAAGTTATGGGAATGCTATGGGAAAGTTATGGAAATGTTATGGGAAAGATACGGGAATGTTATGGAAAAGTCATGGGAAAGTTATGGGAAAGTTATGGGAATGTTATGGGAAAGTTATGGGGAAGTTATGGGAAAGTTATAGGAAGTTAATGGGAACTTTATTGGGTGTAACGCGATGGCCGCGTTATGGGAATATTTAACGACATTTGGCTAAAAATAATAAGACGTTTAGTGAAACTAAACAGCCAATACCAGCTCGACATCGGAATCCAATATTGCGCCAACGTAGACATTAGCATTGGGTCAATGTCTGGAATTTACAATGTGTCAACATTGTGCATTAATATTGGGCCGACCGTCGAACATTGTTAACAAACTATCTGTCAGACGACAGTCGGCTGAGGACTATTAACTAACATTTACGGGAGTTGGCCCGACACACAGCCAATTGTTAATTTCTATGTGGGGTCGGGTCGTATTCGGGTTCATGGCGCGGTAGTCCGGTTTCGGAGGAGGGACGTGGGCTTTTAGGGACCTAATTATGCTGGTGGCCGCTAAAGGGAGATCCCAAACGGGCCTGGAACGCCCTCGGATGTTGGTGAAGGGCCTGAAATAAAATAATTGATGAATCTCTCCCTCAGCTCACATAAGATGACAGCAATATACATTGTCAGCCTGCAAAGCGGAAATAAACAGCCAACAAAATAAAGTAGCAAACTCGAAACTGAAAAATGGAAAATTTGAAAACTGGAAAAGTCTAGTAAATAAAAAAATACAGAAATAAGCTAAATTTAATAAATAAAAAAAAACCTATATTGCAGATGGGGGAATTCGCGGGGTGAAAGAAAGCCTAATAAAACAAAGAATGAGCGCGTATAAGTTAGGAAATCTGTTAAAATAGAAAAGTAAATTTTTTTTGATTATGTGAGGGGGCAGAGAACATGATTGGGGTAAGAGAAAGAAACTAAATAAAATAACGGATTTTAATTAGGTTGCAAAAACTGTCAATGGCAAAAGAAATTCTCAATTCATTTTTAAGGGTTTTAGAATAATGGGTTGGCTCGGTGGCTCGCCCTAGATGGAAAGGCACGAGCCAATTTATGCGTGGAAACGGGAGGTCCTCAGTGCAGCCAGATTCGTATAGTGTTGTCCTTGTCGTTTCCCGTTCGGCAGTTTTCAGCTGCAGTAGTTAGGTCCAAGTCGAATGCTGCCAAACGGGGACAACAAGGTCAGATATACGAATCTGGCTGCACTGGAGGCACTATGAAACTGGAAAAATACAATGAAACAGAAATATTACATTATTCGCATAAAAGAATAGGCAGCGCCATTTGACGTCTAGCGGGAGACATGCGCGAGCAATTCAAATAATTATAAAACAATGAAAATGGGACCAGCTCGGAAAGAAACGCATTTATTACAAAAAGAAAGAGAAATGAAACCAATTTCATTTCATTTTGCAAGCGGCAGACAAAGAAGCCGACAGAAAGGAAAATTGTAAGAACATTTACTCGGTTGAATAATGGGGTGGCCCCCTTTGGGTCGCCCCATTAATGTGAACGGGTTACTGGCAAAGGAGAGAGTTACTTAGCTGGGCTGGGGCATCCAGAGAAAAGTCGCTTTGGCGCCCGTTTTCCTCGGGCGTTGCGGCATGACGACCTCGCGTTGGCGACGTTTTAGTTGCTCATCCTGGGCTTCGAGTGGGGCACAACACACGCGAAAATGGGGTGACAACGTTGGGAGGCGGCTTGGAGCAAGTTCCAGGGACTTGGGATACGCGTGTCAAGACTTACGGTTAATCGGACTTGCGGTTCTCTAGCGCCCGTGATGTTTCTTTTTACAGATAGTCACGCACTGTCGTGTCGCTTGGATAGCGACACGACGTTGGCCTCGGCGCGGTGCACGTGCGTGGGTGCGGCGTAGCTTCAGTAATCGACATATCTCGCTGGTGCAAGGCATGTTGGTTACAATATATATAAAAGATTTATACATCTTTTTCATTTATTTACTTACTGAAAATTGATTACTGAGCTTTTAAAAAATTATACTTATAAAAGAAACAAGTTTGAAAAAGAAGAATATACATTGAGAAAAAATAAATAGAAAAAAATACTAAATATTTTGAAAAAATTACTGATTTTCAAAGTACCGCGAGGAAATAGAAGCAAAACAACAAAATTCTATTTGAAAATCAGTAAAATTTACTATGAAAAACAGTAATTTTGACTACGATTTATTCCATAAATACTACAAATAACAGTAAATTTTACTGACTTTCAAAGTAAATGTTATTGCTTTACTTTTATATCCTCACAGTACTTGGAAAAAAGTAATTTTTCATATATCTTTTTTTTCAGTGTAGGGGAAGGAAGTAACTGGCTCGTCCATCGGGGCTATATAGGAGGCTAGAGGGGACCAAGAGTGAATGACGCTTTCACGTCATTTCGTCAAGCGTGCAAAAAATTTGGGAACCGTGCAGAAAAGTTCTGAACCGTGCAGAATAGTACATTGTTATACTAGTACGGAAAGTTGATGAATGCAGCACGAGCGAAGCGAGTGCTGCTAACACGCGAGTACGCATTCACCAATATTCCATACGAGTGTAACATATGATTTTTCACAACGAGTGCCCAAAAAGTGACCTTTTCTGTAATGTTTTTAGTGCAGACAGTAATAAATTATAGTATAGTACAAAAATGTACTTTTCTTTACTGTACTGCAATTTATTACTTTCTGAACTAAAAACGGTACAGAAAAGGGCACTTTTGGGCACGAGTTGCGAAAAATTACTTTTCTGCACAGTTTGGAACTTTTCTGCACGGTGTGCGGTGTTTGAGACCTTTCTGTACATAAAACACGATCAGAAAGGATAACTTTCTGTGCACGTGTTAAACAAATATTATACGATATTTTCCAATAAAGAATGACCGCTCGACCCCAGAAGAATCTTTTTGAGCAATATTACAATATTTGTTTTGATATTTATCGAAATTATAGTAACATAACCAATAATAACAGTAATCTTTGTCATAAATACTGTAAATATTCTCGAAAATGTTTTTCTTAGTGTGTAAATAAAATATATTTACCGCAATTAGAATTCCTTTCTTTTTCAATAGATATGAATTAAATATTTCATCTTTTTATTCTAACTAGATTAGATTTAAGAGTAAATATTAAAAAATAAAATTGAATCTTTGCAAGATCTCATTTATAAACAGTCGTTCGTTTTAAAGTATTTGAAGCAAAGTATTTGAAGTATATATCTGTCCAGTGACGTCATATCTCTAATGGACAAACGTGCGAAAATATGATTATATTGCCAGATAGACAAATGAGGAACCCAAACACAATGAAGACCAAATAAAACTGATGCTAGACTGAGATTACTTCTATATCAGGTGTCAACGGATCCGTATCACTTACTTGAGTCATCTCACCCTGTAGTTCTTGTTCGAGTAAGTAACGTCGGGCTCGTAACTCTCGCTGGCGTTTCTCGAGCGCCACGATTCCTTCCGCCCATTCTCGCCACTGCAGACCCCATTCGCGTTCTAATTCACGTTGTGCTTCTTCCAGTGCTTTTCTTCTAGCAGACCATCGTTCTTCTCGCTCTTCCTGTTCTCGCTTTATACAAATAGAAAAAAGTTGTAATTAACATATCAAACTTTCAATTAAATTGCAATTAATAATCTGAAATATGTGTTCTATAAAAAAACTGATGTCGGAAAAATACCAAAATGTTTTCTTTTTTACGTTTTAGATTATTTTCAGATATCAAAGTTGTAAACAATAAGTCTATAGCAAAAAAACTCCGCAGCGTTCTAAGATATCTTCAATAAACTTGAAAACGTCTGCATCATATATACACTGAGCGCAACAAAAAAAGAGCCACCCTGAGAACGAAAAAAAGCCGTTTTTTAAAGTGGCGTAACTTTGTTAATTTCCATCGAAATGAGTTGCCCCCATTTTAAGAATGTTACACCCATTTTGACCCTCATTTCAAGAATGTTATGGGGGTTTTATGTGAATCCCATAAAATTCCCATAACATTCAATAGAATTCCCATAACACCCCATAAAACAGTATATCATTTATGGGATGTCCCCATAGCATTATCATAACATTCTCCTAACTTTGTGTCATGAAAAAAGAACTTGCACTTTAATTGATGATTGAACAAGCACACACTTTTAGAAATATCGTTTTGACTCAAGATTTTAACGTTTTAATATGAAATTGAAAAAGGACGCAGAAAATATAAATACTGTAGATAAACAAAGTCAGAGTGAGAAGAGTACTGTTTCTTTGTTTACTTCACAAGTTCATATTTTGTTTGTCTTTTTTCAATTTCATACTAAAACTTTAAAATCTGGAGTCAAAACAATATTTCTAAGAGTGCATAATGCAGGGTTTCAGTAAAAACACCATAGCGCTACCATTTTTCATGATAAATGGATGTTATTTTTTCAAATTAATTGAACGATCTTCAAGATGCATTAGGTGCGGTTGAAATCCAAAGCGAATTAAAAAAGTTACAGCAACATTAAGTTGACAATTTCTTATCAAAAAAAGGTTCATGGGTTTTTTGAGTTCTATGGGGTCATTTTTTAAAATGAAATTAAAATTGCTTATAAGCATCTTAAAGAGGAAGAAACAACCTTTAATTTAAAAAAAGCAACTCATTTCGGTGGAAATTAACAAAGTTACGCCACTTTGAAAAACGGCTTTTTTTCGTTCTCAGGGTGGCTCCTTTTTTGTTGCGCTCAAAACAAGTTTTTTAAATAAACACTATTTTACATGTAAAAAAAATTCCCAAAACCTGCATTCAAAAATGACTGTTACACTGCTATTACCCCTCAATAATAAAGATGAGTAATTAATTTTTGCTGGGGGCAGACAAGGTAGTTCTTACGAGTATTATACCTTCGCTAATTAGTTGCACATGTGATAAAATCGAAACGTCTTGGTTACTATAAAAGTCTTGGTAAATATAAAAAATTTATATATTTGAATGTATTATCATTAACAATTGATTTTTTTCGATATTATTTATAATAGTATTTGTAAGTATTTATGGTCATTAATTCTAGAACTGTATACCTATTTCAAAATATATGTTAATGTACTCTGTATGCAGTTCTAGGGTTGAAAAAGTTTTCTTGTATTGGTTTTAATAAACCATTTTTAGATTCATAATAAACAGTGATTTTTATAATATATTCATAATTACACTTGATCGTTCTCTAAAATTAATTTATTAAATTTGTACCTTGAAATCTTCCTTCTCTTTAATCAATGCTGCTTTCTGTTGCTCTAATTCTTCAAATGCTTTAAGATCCTCACTTGAATTAAATAGATTATCACCAGAGGACGAAGCGTGAAGGTCGGATACGCTCCAACTCAGCAAAGATAGTCTTGAGAGACTGGCGACAGTAGACCGTAGATTTCCATTGCTTAAACAAACTTCTTTTCTAAGTTTGGCTGCTTCAACAGGGTCGTTGTATCGGAACATGTTATTACGGCCTAGTAATATAATACAACCCTGAGACAATCTTGTTGGTTTATCGATTTGCGCTGTATTAATCCAACAGTGAGACGACAAAGGATGCAGTGTAGCTACTCCACTATTGAGTTCTACAATACAATGTTCTGGTTCTACGTCAACACCATTCAACGCAATATCCTATTAAAAGAAAAATTTAAGGTAATGAAATTTAGAATATAGAACATTAAAACATTTTAAATTTAATAGATTAATTTATTTAACAAATATGTAGTAAATATTTATAGTCACCTGTGCTGTGCAAGCATCTTCTGTCCCAATGAACGTTTTTCCTTCCTTTAGATGATAAAGAGTGACACCAGTACTTAAAAGATCGTCGTCTATGCCTACAAGGTGTGGCATTTCCGAATCGAGTACTATGCCAACTCCACTTTTCCTAAGGCCAAGAGCTCTTTGTTCTTGAAGAATTTTCTGAGTTTCTCGCCACTTTTCGGCCCATTCCTCTGTCAATACTTTTTCTTGTTCTTGTTTCTCATAAATTTGTGCCAGTAACATCTGTGGCGGTCTCTCTATATTCTGAAATAATGAAAAAAGTTATAATAATCTTACACCATGACATAAATATTGAATATAGCGATAACTTTAAAACGCTCTAAAACCTCATTTTGCAATGTTTTTGTTTTGTTTTTTTTCATTTTGTAGGGTTGTGAACGAAGTTTATGAATATGAAACAAAATTTTGGAGTTTATAAGGCACTTTTTTTGTGCGTTCGCTTGAAATTTTTTCAACATCAAAATTAACACTCCTTCCTGTCGCTGTAACACTAGGGGTAAATGGTACAAAAACGGCCGTTCAGGCATTATAAAGTAGAAGGTTGTACCTCCATAGGGTTTTTTAAAATTTATTTTACTGTGTAATTTTACTCATTCGTCACTCGGTTCGTCTATCTCTCTCACTCTTTTAGTGTCTTTTGTTTTTAAATTGTTAATAAAATGAAATTCAAAAAAAGGGAGACGTGGTGCTCTTCATTATGTATGGGAGAATATTCTAAAAAAAAGAACTTAATTTTATGTAACATATTCTGTAAGTTGTGTTTGACAAAGTATCATAACACATTTCGTCAAACACAACTTACGGAAT
>JABFQA010001732.1:0-12859 GCA_022817065.1 Probaryconus sp. ZL-2020 | reverse complement strand
AATAAAAAAAAAAAAAAAAAAAAAAAACATTTGTCATTAATCAATTCTATGAATTCTAATATTTCGTTCTTAACTTAATTTTTTTGAAAGGAACAATTCTTTTGAACGCTTAATGTACTTGAAATAATGTAATTTCACTATCTATTGAATTACCATGAAAACGTAGTGTCACATATATATATATTCAGAAATTCGTAAAATGGATATGAAATACATAATTCTAAATGGGACAAAAACTCTCTACGAAAGCAATGTATTGTAATTATATACGTACATCAAAAATTGCACATGTCTATCAAGTTATCTTGATGTACTAATCACATTAAAAGACTATTGAAACGCAATGTTCCAACATGTCGCGATAATTCTATAATTAACGCTGCATTCCACGTACAACTAAACGCAGTTTAATCAAGAAATACCTTTGTTTAAATATATAAACATTAAATGTATCTTCACTTTGATAAAATTTACAACGCATCAAATTTTGTTACCATTAATATTTCAAATAACTAGGCGAACAAAATTATATTTTGCTCGACTCATTATCTACGAAAGTTGGTTCATTATTAAATTTTCTAAATGATCCGAATAATAATTTTATTTATAATTAAAATAACTCAATAATGTTTGTTTCAAGAAGAAGAAGAGACAAAAAAGACAGGATTTCATATGTGAAATATCTGAAAATAGTATAAACATATTAAATTTTACTATTATTAATATAAAAATTTCTCATTTTCCGGAAATATACCCAAAGTGATATGGAAAATAGTATTTTTTCATATAATTTTGGTAATTTTTCATACAATTTTTTTCTCAGTGTATTGTTTTAAGGTAATGGAAAAAAAATTGAAGCCGAAGGACTAATTATTGGTTGAAGAAAATTGGTGACTCGCGAGTCTAAGGGAGGAAGACGAAGCAAGAGAATTATGTGGGCTTTGGAGCCAAACTACTCATGAACATTAAGGGTCATTACAATGGCCATAAATTGCGGACACCGTCTGCCGTCTGATATTTATGTTATCAATTCCAAACCCATGAACGTGTATGTCCTCAGAATTTTGCCGCAGGATGCTACTCTACTAGAAGAGACCAACAGAGAGAGAGAGAAGAAAAGAGGGAGAGAGAGAGAGAGAGAGAAAAAGGGGAAGTCCACGCTCATCTCACAAGAGAACTGGATAGGGGAAAAATTGCTGCAACACTACTCACTCTCACGTGGCATTCGTATTTCGCGAAATTCGCACACGACTGGAAAGAGCATTCCGGGGGATTCGGATGGAAATGGATTACAATGAAACGCCTCCGCGACGAGGCGAGTTGAAAAATGCAATGCTCAACGTCTCTTCAAAAATTTAAACAACAAAGTTATATGACGTATTATAATAACGTCCTAACTTATTGATATGTATAAATAAATGTCATCGAGTTAAACTGGAGACATTGGTATTCATTGGCGCAGTCGCCTTGTCTTGTTAGGTTTATGCAAAAACATTTGAGAAATGTACAGTCTTTCATTTTCGTGGTATGACAATTTACGAACAAAACAAAATCGTAAAGTTTTGCGTGTTTGTGTTTATTGAAGAAAATCAACGTGATTTTCTTCAATAAACTTTAAACATTTATCGAACTTCTTGTTTAGTTAATAGCATTTTTACAAACTGTAATGTATGATGCCGCTTTTGTATAATTTTTCTTTGTTAACGAGTAAAACGCTTTTCTTAAGAGACGCTTGAAAGTTTGAATTGCAGTTATGAAAAGGGGGAAACAGAGGGAAAATAAAAAGGAATAAAATAACGAACCTTTGGTATTTCGTTATCGTCTTTGTCATATTGGAATAGAATGAAGAGCACGAGAATAAGGAAGTGCACTGAAGCGTGGTACGGTGAAATTTTTGCGCATAGCGAAATCCTCTTGAAAAAGTTGTTGTGCACTGTTTTTACAAACTTCTTTATTGAGTATTACTCCGAGTAGAATGTTTAAGAAAGTAGTTTCGACTGTGTGTGCTATCTCGAATAGAAAAAAAGAAAAAAAAAAAAACTGAAAGAAAAAAACACACAAAACGTAGCTATACACGAATTTTTAATATGCGATAACCAAAACTTTACCATTCGAAACTTAACTTCAGGAATATTTGTCATGAGATTTTACCGTAAACAGTAAATATAATTACGCAATAAATTGTAACAATTTAATCCGAGGGAACTATTTCATTGCAAGGCAGAATTATTCCTAACTTTATTTCACCGGGAAAATGTAATTGGAGTACTTGCAAAGTTAACCAAATTTTTATTTCAAAATCGCGAGATCGCTTTCGGGGTTATTCAATTTGTTTATTCAGACATTAGAGGGTTAAATAATATTTTGTTTCAAATTCTTCAGTCGAAATTCAAATATTTTTTTTCCATCATAATAATCATAAAGAAACCACGTGGCTCAAAAAAAAAAAAAAAAAAATAGTAAGGGTACGTTTTCACGATTGAATTTGCGAATACAAACCGAAAAACAAATCTTCGTCGAATAAATATTTGAATCGCAGTTATAAAGAGAAAAAAAAATGTAATTCAGATACGGGTCTCTAATTGCTCTCTCGTCGGGTATCGAATCCCGCTTGTTCGCAACGCTGTCTCTAAGCCGAAACTATTGGTACGCGGGGTGATAATAATGTCGTGTACCGAACAAATTGTTTCTTTCTTTTGACGACATTAATTAGTTCATCAACGGCGTAAACATTTTGTTCGTTATGCTCATTGAAACGAAATTATTTCATCAAGAGAAGAAGTAGTATTTTGATGAAGTTGATGATGTAACGAAGTTTTTGACGACATTCAAACGCCCTCGTTACTGATATTACGAATATTGAACACAGAAAATAAATAAATAATATTACTGATTAAATCGAGAAAAAATCTTTTTTTTTGTTTTAATAGAGACAAAGCAAAAAAATGAAATGGACAATGCGACAATGTTTTTTTTAAAGGAGAAAAAGGAAACAATTTGCAAACAATTTAAACTGTACTTTTTTCTTTCTGTTTATAACTTTTTTGAAGGAAACTTTATTGTGTATTTAATGTTTGCTTAACTCTTTAAGATTCGTGCGGTTGAATTAGTGTCAATATCAAATATTAGCCTAGCAAAGAAAAATGTTATCGAGGACTTTTGTGAAATTATTCCAACGATTTCCATAAATGGTGCTGATAATTTTATTATCGATTTACATTGTGAAAACCTGCAACGAATATCAGATAATCAAATTTCGAAATAGTTGCGCACAAGTTCTCCAGTGCATAATCATATGCTCTATGAATCTAACGTTTCTTTAATTGTTGTAATTTCAAAATGAAAAATTGTTACAACAGATTAACAACGGTAGTAGAATAAAATTAATTGAAGTGACTCATAAAATATTCATTTTCAATTTGTGGAAAACATATGTACGTAATAAATTAATTATCCTCTTAATTGTACCTGATTGAAATTGAAATTAAGTAAAAAAAAAATTAGAAACAAATACTAGATCAATCGTCAAATTAAGGATTCATCATACTAAAAATAACGCTAATTATTCACAGTTGAATTAAATCTTTACGTTGAATTCCATCAAAAATGAAAATCGAAAACAATTAAATTTTCGACTACCCGATATCGAGGCGTTTCTAATTGATAAAAATAATTTTAAAGTAAATTACCAAAATATTATAAATTATGCAACTACGATGGAAAATATCATACGCATAATATATTTCAGAACAACTTTTATACATCACTCTTTTATAACTTTTTTTAAATATAATTATATCAAGCTTTATTATAGCACGTCATGCTTTCAAGATAATACATGTAATGCAATTTGTTAATTACGTTACGTTGAAAATCGCGTTCAAATTTTTGATACTACATTTTTGTTAAAACGAACGAACGCAATTATTCTAATAAAATCGTAAGTAACATAAATCTCTGGTTATTATTTATTTGGGGGATAAGATTGTTTGCAAAAAAAGAAATGTTGCGACGTAATAATCTGAGTGGATTGAAATTTTTGCAAAAATATTTTATGCTAATTGTGTTTAATGGCGAACAGTATAGTATATTACGAAAGATTGCAGGAACGTTAATCAAGAGATTACAATTGATTAAAATCTGTTATTAAATAGCATTGCGAATATTCTATTTGCTGCGAACGCATTTGGCAATTATCCAATTTCAAATCTTGGAAATTGTGATATGTCAAGGAAATAAAACTGTCCTTTTAATTCGTTAATTATTTGTTCAATATTTTTTTTTATTTTAATACAAAATTGTTTAACCGATAGAATTATTGTTACAATTTGAGCGTCGCCTGATAGAAAAAATGTTGTCATTGTCATAAATATTTCCATGGCAGTATTATGTGTGACATCGATTCGTAAATTTAAGCTCAATAATAATAGGCTCTAGGTGGTTCGTTTTAATTCGCTTTTGACGAAGTTAATTGTGAGCGGTTACGGCTATAATGATGAATTAAGACCGAATTAATTCAAAACATTAAGGCTTCCGTTTCCGAAAGAATCGAGCACTGGCCAATTAACTGTTAATGTTATATACTGTTTCGGTTATTTATGACTTTTTTCCCCCGACCAACAAACATTATACTGTTCTACGGTTTTGTTTCTCTATAAAATGCTATTTATTCGAAAAACTTCTTTGTGTTGTTGCTCAAAATATATCTGAAGAGAAGATATTTAAACAAACAATGTATAATTATAAGTCAGGTTTGAGAAAATTGTGAATTATTTCGTTTCTCTAAATCAATATTTTGCAACCATATAATTAAGGGAATTGAGGGAAGGTTTATTCGTGAAACAAAGAAGAACGGCCGGCTATTATACCTATCCTAAAGTATAATATAATGACATTAATAAATCGAACGAAAGAACGAAACGCGAACTTTTAAATGGGTTTCTGCAACTTATTATATTAATGAATGAAGTGTTCGAAATCTTATAATGACTTCAATTATTCTTGTTAATCCTTGACCGCATTTCATTCAATCAACTCATAGGGTTTTATCTATAATTCACTTGTAATCTTGAAGAAGAAAAAAAAAATAAAATTAAAAGTTTAATTTTTACTGAAATTAGAGATTTTCATTGTCCGAAAAATTGCGAATTAAAGAAAGAAACAGAAAACATTTTGTAGTTCCATTTCTGTCGAAAAATTGAAAACTTTCGAAAATAGAATGGAAAGTACTTTTTATCGAAACTTTGACATTCGATTCAATTTTTCAAAATGTATTTCGTAACGTTGAAATGTTTTTAGAAACATATTTTCAGGATAGCGGGAGGTTTGTTGCATGCTTCCGACGCGGAGAGAAATCAGAGAATAACATATTGCGAGCGATTCGGATATGCGTGGATGATCACCCTCGACACTCCAACTCCGAGCAACTGCTGTGGTCACCCAAATGTCGTGTCAACCAAGCAATAAGGCGTCACTGTTTAAATATTATAGAATTCAAAATATTGTTTTTCAATTAAACATCAACTTATTATTACAATATTCACGTTATTGAATTAACATTTGTTGAATATAAATGTCTTTATGTCAAAAATTTTGTCATTATATAATTGGTATTTAATGAATAAACATTTATTAAAAGATTTATATGTTATTAATAAAGTTTTGTGTGAGATATAAAGCAATCCCAACAGTCACAATAATCCTTTTATATAACAATTGCTTTAAAACAAATTAAATTGTCAAATGTAAAAACAAAAATACAATTTTTTTTTTGCAGGAAAGATTTTATCTTATTGTACCTTAAATTTATAGCGTAGATCGTGACACAATTTTAGCGCATAAAAGATTTAAACGATCTTCATCTTCCGTCAAAATCATTTCCATGATCTCTCGTAAAAAAAGTGAACAACATGTATTTCTTTCCAGGTTTAAAAACCGTTGAATAATTGTTCCAGTTATTTTTATTTGAAAGTTTCCCTACTTTCGTTTCAATGTTGATTTTGTATTAACGTATGCACGCTTTTTATGGATTATATTTCAAACGACAAAAGAAAATCTTATTTAACGAATTCGATTATTTCATTTTTCAGACTTACTTTTTTTTTTCTTTTCTTTATCTAATACCCCTACTTTCTATTTCAACATTTTGCAACCATTTACGGAAAATAAGTAAGAGCTTGAAATTTTTTTCAACAGACATTTAAATCACGTATTTCACTTTTCGTTTTTTTTTTTACTTGTAACGCAAGCTTATTTTCCTTCATGCTTGTTCTCTGGTTTTCTTTCTTTCTTTTTTTTTTTTTTTCTATATTCAATACATCTCGAGTTTTTTAATAAAACTCATAAATTTCAAGACACCATTTTTCTCGGGGCTGAGAAATGTATTCATAAACATGACTTTTACATAATAAAGAAGTTGTTGAAATTCTTATGTTCGATCGGGGCGAACTGTGTGAGCCAATTCCGATGATTATTCCTTCCGATATACAAGTATTTAATGCATAGTTCGATTGTGGGTTCAGTAAGATCCAATTAGCTCCGCTTTATGATAGAATTGACGGAAAGCCGTGAACCATGCAATTGACGCAAGACTCCTGTTTATACACTACGTCAATCAATAATGCCAATCTGCAGAAAAAAACTCATAGATCAGAGTGATTACTTATTTGCCGAATGAATAATGTTTTCTTTGATTAGAAAAAAGTGAGTGAGAAAGGCAATGTTAGAGCGGGAGAGAAGTTAAAAAAAAAAAGAAAGGCAAATGAAAAATAATAATAATAAATGTAAAAGGAAGGGCGAGAGAGGGAGAAATGAAATGAGCGAAAAATGGTTAGCATTCTGAATGATGAAGCTGATTGTATGGCGCTTAATTCCAGGTCGTTAACCAGTGAACAATGCGAAACATACATATATATTTTTTTTGCGATTGCCTTCTTTAAGAATATTGTAAATGGCGTGGTAACAAATTTCATATCCGCCTCATGTTTTTATTATTCGCAGGATTTGTTTCGCAAATGGGGTTTCGGGTTTCCATGTCGTTTAATAATAATATATTTCAATATTAAATCACTCAATAGAATTCAGCTTTTTTCTTTTTTTCGAAGTAATATTGACGTTGAGGATGAACATTTTTTTAAAATAAAACGAACATGGAAAAATTATAATTTTGATAAAAATGTTCTTTTTTCAATTCCAGTAATAAATTCATATTAATTACTGGAATTGAAAATGGTATTAAAAGTTCATATATAACGTAATCTTCTTCGACGAAAAATAAAGTTACTTAGAACCGAAAATATATCGTGAAAAAAAAAGTTGTATCTGCAAGAGCATAAAACTTTTGTTACTGTTAAATTATCTCGAAACGATACTTGTGTCTGTATTTTATATCGAAATGAAACTTGCGGCGAACGAGCAATTATAAGGATTTCCGATTTTTATTTCAACTGCAAGTTCGCGCTGGTGAGAAATAAGTTGCCGCAACTCGATAATTAAAATATGGACGTATTAATACCGGTCGTAGAAAAGAATGTTTCGCTCTCGCGCCCCAAAGTACCAAAAGCGTAAACTCACGTTAAGAAAGATTTTTCGAAAGTTTCACTTGCTATAATTGAATGTGAGTTAATAAATACAAATTGAATTACCGCCGACATTGGGGACAGATTGACGTGCAATTTTCGGCACAAACTTCAGAGCAATTATATATAACGCTGAAGTGTGTACAGATATTTACATACATTGCACGTATTATTCAATTAATATATAATTAGAATTAATTTCCGGGTCAATTAGATCTTGGAAATATATTTTACTTGCATTCCACAGGATGTTGTTTTTTATTAAAAATTATTCCTTGACGTTAGAGAGCCGACATTATTATCTGTCTTTAATTAATTAACAACATGAAAGAGAAAATCAAAGGTCACAATTTTATAGCTTCAAAGGAATTTTAATTATGTTGATTTAATTTTCTGACTGTAACGAAACATTACAATCGAAAAAAAAAAAAAAATAACTGCTTTGTTTCATCATCTACAATAATAACTTCAGTAATATTTCAAGTCCCGTGAAAATCCTTTTCTTCTATTTATCCTAAAACCAATACGAAAGGAGCCTCGGAAAGCTCGGTAATTAAAATATTGACAAAGTCGGGAAAAGAATGTTTCGTTCGAGTTAAAATGGCCAAAAGGGTAAACTTATGTCGACAGGATCGAGAGAGTCCCATTTCAACAATACTATTAAAGTAGTATACCAGTATTTGGCGCATCCGGTATTCAACTAGTGAAGAATAATAGCGCCCTCGGTTTCGAGGCAATTCCTCGTAGGTCACTGTTTCGAGCAAGTAGTTTGTTCGAGTTTATTTTGTTCCGTGAAATCTTCGTGAGGTACGACGCAACGTATCGACGCGGGCAAGACAAATTTTCAGTGAACAAAAATGTTCGAAGCTTCGGTTCCGGAACGGCTTGGGTACGCGGCCAAACTGATCTAATTAGAGTGTGCAATTGCAAATTCGAATTCGCTGTTTAAGCCGTGAGATTATGCTGCGGTTGGCCTACAGGAAGCTCCCGCTAATGCGAACGAGCTTTAAGTCTTCGAATCGGGTTTTGTTACGGAGAATTAATGATCAGACAAGTCATAATTCATTGAAAATTAAACTTTGACGAATACATATTTTAACAAACACAAGTTCGAACAACAATAACTTTCAATTTGGATTACCGTTGAACCGTGTTTACGGGTTCTAATGAGTTGGCTTAAGACATTTTTCATGGGCCAACCTAAATAACAATTGCCGGGAGAATTTAACCCTCCATGCAAGAATCTGTTGGCTGACCTCTCTCGCGCATCGAAACACTACTGACTAGACGTGCGCGAACTATAGTGGGAGAAGTAATGCGGGGTTAACTAACTAACTTTTGTAGTTGTTGTTGTTTAGTAATGAAAAAGAAAAAGAAGATGATTTTTTATATTAATTTTGTTATGTCTGTTTGTTTTCAGCTGCATCAATGATCGCGGCGACATGTTGGATTGGAAAAAATTGCGACTGATGTTGTTGCTCCTGTTGCTGAATTATCCTGAAGACAATTTGGGTGAGTTAGACATAAATTGAATAACAAGTTCTTACGTTTGACGTAATGACGTGAAATGTATGAAGCCAAAACTCTCGCCGGTACGCTAACTATTCCATTAAAATAATCAAGCGCACGTATAAAATCTAACGCAATTTGTATCTTGGAAGTAAAAGCATTGCATTCCTCGGCAATAAGAAGAAAGTTTTGTTACGCCGAGTAGATCCTTCAAAAATACAATAACCAATAGAACACGTCAAAAGTGAAACCTTATTAAGAGAAATGTCAATTAACGTTGAGGGCGCAAGTAAAAGCTTGTCGACTTTTCCATTTTGACTCCGGCAGTGGGTTTGTGTAACCGAATATTGCAAGCGCTGAAAATGCCACTTTAATATCGCCGGATGAAAACTAAAATAGCTGATGCGATATCCAAACAAGGAGAGATTACATCAACTCACAATATAACAATGAACGGCGGTATTATCGAGCGTTTCATAAAGTACTCGCGATCTGGCAACTTCAGCAACGTCTCTCTTTACGCAGAGGACATTTTCATTACTTTACAAATCGTAACTCGCTGGAATTCGTTTCCCTTTCGTTTTGTTTTCTTTTTTCTTTTTCCAAGAATCACGGTATTCCGAAAGGCAAGAAAAATGTTTTCCAAATGTCCACTTGTAATATAATTTAATCTTTTCCTTGTTTATAATTATACCAAAATTATTCCAAGAACGTATTTTTATAAACTGCAAAAATTAAAAACTGTTCTTAAAAAAAATTTAAAATTTTTAAATTAAGTCGTGTCTCGTAAAAATTATTCCTTCAGTTCTCAGATGTAAAATCTTAATTTGGTTATGTGTTTGTAATTTAAAAAATTAAGCCACAAGATATTTATGATGAAAATTATTCCCATCTCATAGAAAATGTTTGCAATGAAAAAACAAAATCTCTAAAGTACTTCATAAAATCATTTAATAATTAACTGTTGCGAAATGTCAACATTATTATAAATTAACCTATGTTAATGTAAAATATCAGTTTCAGGAACTTAAATTAGTTATACACTGTTTTTCAATATTGTAAATTAACCTCGTCTTAATGAAAAAATTATAAGAGGTCTATTTCAAAGCCTTCAAACCTTTTAGTGGCATTAAAACTAAAAATAATTTCATCGATTCCTCATACTAGATTAATTATAACTTGGATTAATTATAAATAATGCAAATGGTTGAAAATTCTTATTCAAACTCTATATACATTTTACATTATAAATTTTTACGTAATCAACTCTCATTTTTATTGTCAAATTGATTTAGAAAAAATTTTGTTCATTTATTTTGTTCATCCTTTTTTTTTTCTTTTAATTCATTAACAATAGTAATCTTTTTATAAATTATAATTCTTGGGAACATTAAAGAAATATCACTGCAAGTAAAATTGCAAGTTATTGTAAAGGCACGTACGTCGTTCAGAATTCGATGGCATGCGATAATTCTTAAATCCGTATACTATGAACTCCATCTTTGAGGGATTCGTGTAGGATTTCGGTTGAACAAACAAATGATTACTTTGTCCTGCTTTAGTGCTGTTGTACGAGCGGAAACCCGATCCGGAAAGTCCGGGGCTCGGTTGGCTTTTGTTTTTGTTTCGCGAAAACGTTTTACTCACTTTCTTACGAAAACCTCCTGACCTTTTTTCACCGCACTTTTGTCATCGTTGAAAACGATGTCTCTGACTCGTTTTCATGCATACGTAAGAACGTTTTTGGTATTTTTTACTTGCCTATTTTGAAAATAAAAGACAAAGAACATCGTCTTTAATACTTGAATTATTATTATTATTTTTTTTTTTTTGTTGGAAATTGCAAATTAACCAATTCGTTTGGAATTAAGACACTTGTGACTTGGCAAATTTAAAAAAAGAAAATATCCTGCAATTAAAGGTTATACATTTTTCGTCTTTCAAAGTGTATAATGAACCGGTCTGACTGCAGCTCATTTGCTTCCCTGGCTTTTCTTCTATGACAGTTAATTAAATTCGATTCAGAACCATACGTTCCTTTCACAATCCAGAGTAATTTTATATCTTTTTTTTTCGACTTTTTTAAAATGAGAAGTTATTAAAACAGCATTCGTCTTGATTATTCTGGAATGCGACTATAATTTTTAACATCCTGATAAAAATTCATTTTTGTTTACGAATGATAATCAAATCCGATGTGTTTCAGTTTTCATTGTTGTCTAAAATATTTCTTATTCAGTTCGCCTTCTCTACCAAAAAACTAGATCAAAAATAAAAAGAAAAAACAAAAATTTGGTTTGACAAAATTACAATCGATGATAATTTCAATGATATTTATTCATCCAGTTAGTTAGTCGAAAGTTTTCATGGAAGATAATTGAATAATTCAGTGAGAAGAAAGTCACCAAAGCCTTGTGACGTAGGCTGCCAAATTATTTAGTCAGTAAGTTTTTGACGATAAGACACGTCTTTCGCAGAAACCAGTCGGCGTAAAAGAATTGGGTCTGGTCAATGAGGGAGGATTTTGACAATTTGCCTAACGAAGTGTGACGTAAAAAGAAGTGGCTTTTCATGGCTCGCCATTGGGACGCGAGCAATGAATTAAGTTAAAATCAGTTCGAGATGCTACTTACCGATCTCCTTTCGAACTTGTCACGATGCTTTGAAGGATCAATTAGTTGGAGCTCGAATCCGCGCTTAATTATTTTCCTGTCTGCTGATCAGTACTGAACAAGATCCATCCGAATATTCCTGTAAAGGAAAACACCGCTTACAACTTCTTATCATAAATATTTTACATTTTTTTGACAATCTAATTATAAATATTTTAATTAACTCGTAAGAGAATATTCTGTCCTTTAACCGTTTGAAAAGAGTTACTTGGTTATCGATCGATGCATGAATTTTCTTTTTTTTTCTAAGATTGGCAAGGAGTTAATAGTTTTAATAGTTTTCGATATGAAATAACTCAGACACGAAGACAGAATGACAATTTCCCTGGTATTATTGTAACGTTTAATCAATATTACCCGTTAGTGTTGGTGAACGATTATTATTCGGTAAACATGATTAGCAATGATTATTAAGGGGCATAATTAATTAATTACTGACGGCTGTGTGTAATTTCATTACATGTGACAAGATGAATTACGTTTCAGGGAAAATAAAGGATTTGAATTTTGTTGCTTTGCTGTAAAAAATGTCTACACTGAGATTATTAAGAATTAACTATTATTCTTTTAACTGGAGATCATTAGAAAGAAATCATTTACCTCGATAATTTAAAAATCCAATTGCCCTGTCAAATGTAATAAAAATGTCCTCAATATAATTGTGTGGTTGAAACTGATTTTTCTTCGAGAAATAATGATACATATCGTCAATGGAATTTTCCTTGAAATACGAAACATGCATGTCACATTTCATTTAAACTTTAGAAAGCATTCGCACTGGCGATTGTCTGAAGATGGATAAGACTGGAAAATGTATAGGAATGACTGGCGCAGATGGTCCTCAGGAAATCCGTATTGAAAGGCTCTCAAAAACTGAAACTATTCTTTTTCTGCGGCGAAACTTTTCTTTTGACAAGACCAAAAACAAAATGTTGACAAAACGAACAATTGCACAGCTTTGACAGAGACTAAAAGGAACCAGCCCTGTGCAACTTAGCTCTGAGAGGCTATTCTTATTGACTGAAAAGTTGTAGATGGCGCCAAATATGTAGGGAGGAAATTCATTCTGTTAATATATCATATTAAAATTATAAAAATATG
>JABFQA010001731.1:0-12860 GCA_022817065.1 Probaryconus sp. ZL-2020 | reverse complement strand
GATGCTAGGTCTTGGCGATTTCAGTTTGGATGCTCAAGCCACATTGCGTAGACTTGGTCACCGAAACCGAATAACACCATACCTCCCGTTCACTTAGTTTAAAGCGGGCAGACGAACGGCCGGACGATAGCCAAAGCGAGAGCGGGGTCACCCATCCGAGTTACGTTCGAGGGAAACTGCGCTCAGCTTCAGCGAGCGCCAGCGCCGCACGCCTAACCACTAAACCCTAAGCGTCGGTACAGTAAAATTTAATGGCTGATTAAAGAAATATTTACTGTTTATTCAGTAATTGTTCTTGTTCAGTCATTAAATTTTACTGTTCTGTTCAGTAATATTTCACGAACTTTGATTCAATCCCTGGTTTACAGTATAGTTCAGTAATTTTTAATAGACTTTTTTCTCAGTGTATTATTCACAAACTAAAGCCAGGCCCTTACATTACCCAGTACTTTTGCCCCAATTCGAAACAGCGATCACGCCGTAGTCATATTGGAATATTAGTCCATACAGCCTATTATTAATAACCCAGTCATAAGAAAATAACGGAAAGGATACTTAACAGAAATCGAGAGGAACCTGATAAACTTGCCACGCATGGATTAGAAGACGTGTTACGCTAACTTAGAAGACTCCTGGAAAATTGTCTCATAAACATCACTTGAAACATCCTCGAAAATTGTCTCATAAAATTGTACAAATGTACCAAATCAACATATAAGTACAAATCACTTTGGAACCGTATTATCGCTATGCTGAAGACAAAAAGGGAACAGTATGACTGCGACATGTCTTGGGCTAAAAGGAAACTGTTATAAGAATATATCCGGCATCAAATTTCGACTAACGTGTATGTATAATATATGTATTGTTATATTAGGGCAGCAATTCATCAATCATTGCAGATATTGCACGTTTGTAGAGTAATTTAGAAAATCTTATTCTATCGAGCATGGTTCTCTACGAACATGCTCTACTACTCTAAATTGTTACACTCTAGAGGACATACATTTTACGATAGATGATATTGCCAAAATAATGAACTCCGTGGATTTATATACTTCTGCCGGCCCACACTCTTAGAAATTTTCATGTTTTGTCAAAAATGTGCAAATGTTGCAATATAAGTTGTTGACAGAAATAATGTTAACATTGAATCAAAATAATATTTTTTTCCGTGAAATATGTTATAATGTTGACTTAACATTTTTTTAATTTTCCATTAACAACAAAAAATGTTAGGTCAAAATTAAAAAATGTTGCATGAAAATAATGTCCATTTAAATCTACACTTTGCTGAGCACCTTCTGAAAAGTGCCCTCATGCTTAAAACACAATGAGGGGAATAGAGGAATAAGCACTGTTTCTATATCTTCCCATCTAATGCGATAAAAAAAGATAGAGATAGTGCTTATTCCTCTATTCCCCTCATTGTGATTTCGCATCAGCTGCTGAACGTTTCAGCATTACAAATTATTCATGTCTACGTTCAGAATCTGATGCGTTAGCGTTCGACAATTTCCAAGTTAAATGTCGCAAAGTTAAATGTCGCTCGACAATTGTCGCAAATGAAAACGCACCTTAAGATTACTTACACCTTTCCATGCCGGTTTGTTTACGATTTAAAATTATAATATCTTTTTTCGTTTTAAAAAGTGTTTTGTGAATTAATTAATATGGAGAAACTATTGGAGTATGGTTTAACTGAGGAGGACATTGAATTCTTAAGAAGTAAGTACACGATATACTTTTATTATATTTTTATTGTAATATAATTTGATAAATTTTTTTTTCAGCAAACGATGTAGATTTAAACCTTTTGCTAAAGATGAATAAAAATGACTTTGAAATGTTTGATAATCATTTTTCAATTGGAAAAAAAATGAAAATATTAAAGTTTATTGAAGATTCAAAAAATACGATTATGGTATTTGTAATATTTTTCTTAAACAATTGCTGATTTTCTTTTTTTGAGATATTTCAAATTACATTTATTCATGTTAAAATAAATTTTTATATTAATTAAACATGTTTGTAATACAAATACGTTAACTGGAAAAGATACAATTTTAAATTATAATATTTTATTTTAAAGGGCAACGAAATGATAATAATTGAAGATTTATCAACCGTTGTTAACGAACATGAAAGCATAAATAAAGAAAATGAAACACCTTTAGTTTATGAAAACGTATCTGTTGGTGATATTTGTTTCATCGATGGAGAGAAAATTCATTTGATTCAATCAAATAATGCTTCAACCTCTGTTTCTCAAAAGAAAAATAAAAAGAAAAGAAGTAATGTTTCAGAATATGAACATGGACAAAAAAACGACGATGTGGTTCAAATTTAAGTCGTTCAAGTTCAAAATCTGCTGTTGTCTTTAATCCTGCTTTTAAATTGACTGAAAATAATTTATGCAAAGAAGTAATATTTTGTATATATATGTAAATATTATATTTTAATAAAATTGTTAAATGTTCGTTTACATTTTTTAGGCTATTACAGTTATTTTAAAGGATTCACTTGAAGGATTAGCTATTTTAGCTGAGTATGAGAGAAAACAAATTTTAGCAGATAATAGTAAACAAACGTTGGTTAATTTATTAATAAGCAGAATTGAGATCAATGAATCTTTGTACGATAATATTCAGTCAAAATTTTACTTCTAATATTTAGAATCTAAACCTAATGTTTCTGTTAAGGTGTTTCTCGCGTAATATTTACAAATTATGTATATTATGGCTTATCTCTTTATTCGTCCAAATAATATAATATATTATATTATTTGGACGAATCAAGAGATACGCCATTAATTATTGACATTTATTTTATAGCAAAACACAGCATTTTTTAAAGTCTCTTTCAAATACTATTATTGAAGTTTTCCCAAACGAGGATAAGGTATATTTAATTTTCTTATTGTTTAAAATAACTATGTTAGACAAGTTGTTTAAGTTATTCTTAATACTTTTATAGCATAGTTATTACATACCAGCCAAAAGTAGTGGTAATGATTGTGTTAATTCCAAAGGCAAATTAGTGGACAGACATAGAAATGTTTTAAGATTGTTGCGAGAATCTGGTGTTTTACCTTCGAATAGAAAAAATACAGAATCTGAAGAAAATTGTACAAAAGAACACGATAATGTTCCTGGTATTACTCATTTATAATCTCAAGAATCTAATAAAATGTTTTCATCGATATTTTTAAACTAATTGAATAATTTTTCATGTGTTTGCAGTATCTGAACTTGTTCAAAATCAACAGAAATGGTTATTAAATCATAGAGAACCATGGGATAAAATCAAAGAATACTGGGTAAACACGTACTTGATACGAAAACAAAATTTTAAAAATCTTACCATACAAGATGCGGTACAAGAATGGCCTATTTTGAAATCGGAATTAGCACCGTCTTTGGTATTAAATATTTATTTTATTAAAATTGTTTTTAACATTTAATATATGATATATGATATATTATTATATTATTATATTATTATATATATGATATATGATATATATATATGAACTAAAATTATATTTTTCAGATTGTTTTAGACTTTGAACATCTTTATGTTGATAAAGATTTAGTAGTCGAGCAAGATTGGGAACAATTTTTTAATAATGTGTATAATATTAGACGTTCTTCTGTCAAAAATGTGCAAGGAAAAACATTATGCTCCATATATGATTCAGTTGACGAAGCCAATCATAATAATCATGATATTGATGGTCTTCGTTTGCTACTAATGCCACATTTGTTGCCACCAAAGAGCAGAGTAAAACAACTTAAATCGTCCATTGCAGACTGTTCGGCAGATTTTGTAATACACTGCAAAGTAAGTTATCAATTACTTATTTATTAAACAAATAAAATAAATCATTGTCGTCGTGTAAAATTGTACATTTAGGTAAAATTTATTTATATCTAATAAATATCAGTTATTTAATGTATTATATTTTTATATAAAATTTATATTTCAATGAAATAGGTTTTAATTATAATTATTATAAGAATGATTTCTTTTTTTCAGACTGAAGAATCAGTTATACCTGCTATAGAAAAACGTGCTACCATATGCAAAACAAAAAATATTACTGCCCAGCCATGTGTAATTATAGTTGCAGCTGATATACAGAAAGTCGACAAAGCTTATATATCTTGCGATAGTTATATTTGGCAAGCTTAATCTGCAACCCATGCTTTAGACGTCGTCTTTAAATTATTCTTTATTTGGAATCTTCAATATCCAGTAAGTTGCGAGCAAGTGTGGCTGTTGATTCAACGTCAGTTGTATAAAATTCAGTTGAAAAACGACAAGTTATTACCTGTGCTAATTAGCATCGAAGCTGCTTTAAAAGTAGAATCAAAAACTAACAAAGTATAGTAAATTACTTTTATACTACATATAGATGTTTATATGTATTAACTAATTTAGTTTATTTTATTCATTTATTTTATTTTATTTAATTCTATGATCAGTTGAAAATGTATTTCTGTTATTTATGTGAAGTTAATTTTCCTGAAGTGAAACCTCTTCTTCTTCATTATAATCTTGAACATTATTACACAAAATCTGATGTTTATACATGCGCTCAAGGAATTTGTTTTAGAAAATTTTTAACAAAGGAATCATTCATGAGACATTTAACTACTCATTCAGATACTGAAGAAGCTAAATTTATTTCTTCCTCTGAAACGGTTTTTTTAAATAAAACTACGATTAATGACAAAGTTAATATTAATAAAGAAAAAAGCGATAAAGATTTTACTAATTTTCCTGAATTGAATACAAATTACGAGAAATTAATACAAACAACTGCTTTGGCAATGATAGCTAAATTTAAGACATTATCAATACCAAATTCTGTAATAGATGTTATTATTCATGAGATTGAAAACTTCATAGCTGCTAGTGTTACAGATATTATAAAACCAATCATTTTATCCTTGTTAACAGATAATTCTGCAATAATAAAGTTAACAAAATATTTTGATGTTTTGAGTAATCCTTTTGCAAATTTAGGATCAGAATATTTACGTAATAAGTACTTGGAAGAATCAGATTTTTATGTTTCTCCTCAACAATATATTATTGGTGAAGCACCAGTAATAAAACGAAATAAAGACGGTCACAAGGAACACAAACAAGCACCAGTTACTGGTCAATATATTCCTCTGGGCAAAACATTAAAAATGTATTTAGAAATTTCTAATAATTTTCAAGTTATGAACTCATTTATGAAAACTATTGAAAACGATAGTTCTGGTATTTTGCAAAATTTTTGCCAAGGTAATCTATGGAGAAATATAAAAAGACTTTACCCGGATAAATTTGTAGTTCCCTTGTTTCTTTACTTTGATGACTTTGTTGTAAATAATCCTATTGGGTCACATGTGACTTCAAATAAAATTGGAGGGGTTTACTATTATTTACCTTCATTCCCTCAAAACTATGCTTCCAAGTTAAACAATATTTGTTTAGCTTTATTATTTCCCTCTGAAAGCAGAAAAGAATTTGGGAATAAATCTGTTTTTCGACCAGTTCTTGATGAGCTGAAACTTTTAGAAACTCAAGGAATATCTGTAACTGTCGATAATATCACTTATAAAATTTATTTTTGTCTTAGCCTTTTATTAGGTGATAACTTAGGAGTAAATAGCGTATTAGGGTATATTGAGAGTTTTAGTGGCAATTTTCCTTGTCGTTTTTGCAAAATGCATATTTCTGACATTCACAATTGTACTGAATTAAATATAAATTTATTACGTAACAAGGATAATTATAAATTGGACTTAAAGCATAACAACTTTTCACATACAGGTCTTCGTGAAAATTGCTTTTTAAACGAATTAATAAGTTTTCATGCAGCTGAAAATAAGTCTGTTGACTTGATGCATGACTTACTTTTGGGTGTATTAAGATAAGACTTGGCTTTATTTTTTAATTACATAATTGAAAATAAAATAATAAGTCTTAATGCTCTAAATGCAAAATTAAAGGGATTTGATTATGGCAGTCATGAGAAAGACAAACCACCAGTCATATCTCCAAATCATTTAAAGAATGGTCAGTTATGTATGTATGCGTCGGAAATGTTAACTCTTATATTTTATCTCCCCCTAGTTATAGGTGATCTATTTGAAGAAAATAATTTTGTCTGGGTATGGATATTAACAATGCGCAGTTTACTAGATATACTTTTGGCGAAAAAGTTACAAGCTGAATGTCACATTATAGTATCTGAATTAGTATCTTCATATTTAAAACAAAGATTAAAAATATTTCCATCCAATTCCTTAAAGCCAAAGCACCATTTTCTTTTGCATTACGCCGATATGATTCCTGCTAATGGACCAATTGTCAATTACTGGTGCATGCGGCTTGAAGGAAAGCACAGATCTATTGGTGCTTATGCAAAAATATGTCATAACCACAGAAATATATATCTGTCACTAGCTAAGAGACATCAAACAAACTTAGCTTTTAATTTACTTCAAGATAAACTTTTGCAAAACAAAGAAGATGATTGTGCGAAAAATTATATATGTCTTCAAGATATACCAAATTATTATTTATTTGCAAATAAAATCCCAATAAATCACAGATACTTAGTTAATAATTTAAATAATATAAACTTAAATAATCATTATTATAAAATTAACAGCTTCATTGTTAAAGAAACAGACGGAATTGAACCGCAATTTTTAGAATTAAAATGTATTATAAAATATAAGAAAAATATATATTTTATTGGAATCAGCTGGAATACTATTGGATTTAACAAACATGTACATAGTTATTTAATTGAGGCAACCAATAGCTGGTGTGTATAGTGCCATTCAAGTTTGTCTTCCGATGCTCCTTTATATAAACATAGAGGAGAGTTATTCAGGAGACGGAAAGTATTATATTAGAGTTATTCAGGAGACGGAAAGTATTATATTATGTATTCCTGAATTAAAATATAATGTAATAATAACTTTATTGTACTGTGTAATAAGTTATAAATTAATTTGTATATAATTGTATTAAATTAATTAAAATTTTAATAAATATGATCTCATTACAATGTTTTCTATGCTGGAATTTATTTAATTAGTTTTAGAGGAGTTTAATATGTTTCAGCGAACAATAAATAATTTTCAAGCAACATTGTTGTAATTAACACTTTTTTCAGTTTCAGTCAACATTACAAAATGTTGACGAAATATCAAATTGAAATCCATGTTGACTCAAGCTGATTTTGGTTGAATCAACAAAATCGTTCTAAGAGTGTATTAAATCGACGCTCCTTACGAAGACTAGCACAATTCAAAAATTTCAGTGTTAAATTCCATATGAAAATGTGAGTTGCGCTAGTCTTCGTAAGGGCCGTCGAAATAAAATACATAATACACAGTTATGAATGGATTAATAATAGTTATAAAAATAAATATGTTTACGCTTCTTAGTCCCTCTATTTTTATTTCATCCTCTTCTATTCTCTCTAAGAGATTTACGAAATAAGTAGGCACTTATTTCATCTGATCTTTTTTCCTTTAGGTATTGATTTAATTTGCCCAAACTATCCTTTTTACGCTGTCCTACAATATTCAGTTTGTTAAGACGGTCCTCGAAACATCCTGAAATTGTTAAAGAGTAATAATTTTTATTAAAATTGATACATAATAATAACACTTAATAGTACACTTAACTCTCACACTTTGGACACTTTCGGGACCGAGACTACTATCGTATTGGACACGGCTGTGATTGGTTAATTTTGTCAACTCTTTTACTTATCGGTTATTAGTGTCCAAAGCGTAAGTAATGTCCAATACCCGAGTGTAAAATACGTGAGAGTCGAAGGGTAATATATGTATAAACAATTTATTAAATGGGTAAGCGCAGACTATATGGGGATGTTTAGTGTTTAACTGTTTATTAAAACAACTATCCGTTCTAATTAATTTTCTTTGGAATTACATTTTGACACTTTTATATTATTACATTAATATTCTTTGCGATTAAATTTTATTTTAATAACGTATAAAAAATAATTTAAACATTACTTTTTAAAACACTGTACTTTTCGGGCGAATACACCTTAACCGGTGAGTTGATCCCATCAATGTTTTTATATTTGGTACGATCAGGCTTGACACATCTTGTCAATAATTTTTTTGTGCCCCAAATTGCAATAGCCAAATCTTTAACAAACAAAGAATCCTTTTTTCGGGATTTGATAATGTCCCATGTTTCTACATTCAGCATGATACCATTTCCTAAATAAATCTGAAATAAATCAATAAAAATTGTTACTGAATAATTACTGAGTATGAATATGATGGATATCATGAAAATTTTTAATCTGAATTGACTCGAAAGCCATTGTACTGAACAATTAAATTCAATGGGTTAAGATGATGACTTTATCTGCGTGAAACGATTGAGTCAATCTTGGGGGAAATTTGTACAAATATTGATGATCACCATACAAATTTGGACCAAATGGGCCAAACAATCATTTTCATGCAGGTAGTTTTATTTTTATTTCATTGTATGCTGCAGGGTTAATACATAGGGTACTTACCCTAACAACACATAAACCTTAATTTAGCTTTAAGATACATTCATTGAACAAATCAAATCCGAATTTCAAATCCGAATTTCAAATCCGAATTAAGAATCCGGGTTTTGAATCCGTATTAAGAATCCGGATTTTGAATCCGAATTGACAATCCGGAGTTCGAATCCGGATTATTAATCTATTCGAACTTGAGATATCGGATATATCAAATCCAAATAATCCGGATTCACCTAATATTCGGATTTATACAGCACTAGTTACCTCATCGTTAATCACTCTGTAATTTGGTAATTCTTGATGATCCGCTAAATGTTGAATTTGAGGTCCATAATTTTCTCTTTCTGCTTCGTTCTGTCTGGCGTACTCATAAGGAGGGGTTTGCCTGAAACGTCTCTGTCTTTCACCCTGAAAGATATCTGCTTATAATATAAAAAAATTCCTGTCGCCACCGCCACCGCTGTCGCGTTTTCCTAGACCTGGTTTTGGACATTTTTCGATTTTGAGAAAGGAGATGGGGGGAGGGTAAGAGATAGGAAAATGAAGAGGGGAAGGGGATGAGAAGGCGGTGTAAGGGATGAAGTGGAAAAGGGTGTGAAAGGGTTTCGGCAGAAAAAAGGATGACACTAATTTAGGCATTACACAATATTCTTACCCTCTATATACTATTGCGTTCAACATTTATATCATTACGTGACCTGTCAATCATTCTATTTTCAATAGATTCCACATTTCTATTCAAGGGCGAAAAAAGACGTCTACGTTGAATACGAGGTGTCGATCGTCCGTTACGAGATTTTGGAGTGTTTGGCCATTCATTACTTTCTTGATTCGTCAGAATCCTTACAATTGGGCTTAATGGATATCTTAATGGGGAACTATTACCTCCATTAAAAATTGTTGAATTGTTGGCAACTCTAAAGCTAGATGAAGGAGAAGCACTTTTCCTTGCAGCAGAAAGAGATAATACATTGATACGTGGGGTTTGTTCATCACTACTTGAAGTTTCATCTTCTTTTTCCTGTGAAGCCAATACTGCATTCCTATTTACTTCAGCAGGAACATTGGTAATTATATTACCGTTAACATTGTCTGAAGTTTGAGGAGCCAGACTTTCACGCGTTATCATTTCAGTATCTTTTCTATTTGAAGTCCAATTTTGCTTGGCTTTAATATTTGAGTTCTTCTCTTGTCTTGAATGTGTTTCAGATGATGATGTGAATATTTTTCTACGCTGCTGGAATTCTTCTTTAGTAATAATGCGTTTTCTCTTCTAAAAAATAAAAAATTAAAGTTAGGTGATATTATTAAATAGAGTAAAGATTGATAATTTAGTGATAAACAAGAACTTACCCATAATTAAAATTTACTTATTGGGTATGTTTTTGTTTACATGTTCATCAAATTATCAATCTTTATCCTATATTTAATTTCATGCATTATATAAATTTATAAGTTTTCCCTAGATTCTGAAATGAATTTCTAGAAACTGAAAACCATATCCCTACTTATGATACATGCAATATATATTCACACACATGTACATAATCGAAGAATGTGAGAGTAAGACCATTATTTGTCATGCATTTCTTGCAAATTAATGTTTGTAGATTCACCAATGGATAGTTGGTGAATAATTATATATGCAAATACTTAGTCACTATCATTACAAAAGAATTTACCAGTAATATTTACCACTCATAATTACCAATAATAACGGGTTTATTTCATTCTGTAACACAATTATTACTTTACATTATTTGTCAATTGCATATAATACACTGTTTAACACTTCGTTGGTCGCGTCTTTTTTAGCGTCATTGTTGCGCAACAAATTTACCACTCGGATATCTTTTTCTACTGAGCGCTCAGCCCATAACGCGACCAACGAAGTGTTAAAGTAATTTATGAAAATAATATCACAAAATTTTTTGATTTACTGATTCTTCATTAGTATTATGCAAGTCTAAATAGTCAGTGGCTTATGGAAACTCTCTCTTTTCCGCCAACTTTTAACCAAAAAAAAAAAAAAATATGCAAGTCTAAAAGTTGTTATCGATAATTTACGTTATTTATCCCAAAGCAACGTTTAGGAGGGAAACGTTCCCGAATGTTTTTGATAGAGGATCGAAAAGTGCACAAAACCCTCTCCCTCATAATAAAAAATAAATTAAAACAGTTCAGACTTACACAGCATGAAAAATCTTATTATTTATTACTATTTTAATATATCATTATAAATTCGAGAATATTTTCCTAATTCAGTTTAGTAAATAGTTATATTTAGGTAAGAGTTAATTGCTTATTTATTTGCAATTAATTCTGGACTAAATTGATTGTTATAGAAAATATGAAACCAACAACATGTAAAGTAAAAGTATCAATGTTAGACAGCATTCAACAGAATGAATTAACAGTGACGAATTTGCATTGGAAATTATAAGAAATTTGTATTTCATATTATACAAACTTCAGATTTCCGTTAATTATAGATATTTGTCCATTTGTTGAAATTCCATAACATCTTACTGTAAACAAACATATACAATAATAATTCTTTTTTGTCATTTCAAATGTTTTAAATTAACTAACTACTTTATTATATTTTGTATCAAGGAAACAGAAATTCTCGGATACGAATGAATTGTTAGTGACAAAGGTGACTCACTTTTTTTTCCCTAGGAATCTCCCGAGGGACAATAAAAAGTTCATTTTCAGTTAATTTTTAAAGAATTTAATTTATTCGTTGAAAAGGAGAAAAAAATTGTAACCATTAAATGTTATTGACAATGCATATTTAATATGGAAATTAGGAAATCGGTAAGGAAGCGATTTTTAAGGATTAGATGATCTAGATTCGATAATGTGAATAAACAGAAGTCATTACAAAACTTCATTTAAAGAATAACGCAAATGAAAACGCTGGGGATGTAACAGTTATATGAATGTTATGAAATCTCCCCGATAGCCAGCGAACATGTAAACGATTTACATAAAATTTACATAAATGTAATTCCTCATTGTGCTGCAAAATTTACATAAATCATAAAATGTACATACAATTTACATAAAATGTATATAAATATAACGACGAAAATAATTTATGTAAATTACGCAACCCAATGTGGAATTACATTTATGTAAATTTTATGTAAATATTTAGCTTATGTTAATTTTATGTAAATTTTACATAAACATGGCTATCAGGGCTTGTTTCGTAAATAAATGTTTGTAAAATAAAAGTTAATAAAATCATAATAATGTTATAGTATTATATTAGTAAAGCTTACCCTAAACTGCAATTCAGATATCTCAGAATCTACATCTGAAACATCCACTTCTTCTATATCAACAGTCCCATATTCTATGTCAAATTCTTCATCACGTGACATGCTTTTTAAAATTTTTTCAGTTGGACGCCTTATTCGTGGTCCGTTTCCATTAATTCTGTCTGTTATCTCTTCTTTTGTTGCTGAAATAATACCGTTAAAAAATTATATATATATATACATCCTATTGTTGTATGAAGAAGACATAAAAATGCGTAATTAAAATATAAATACCAGCAAGCATCATGATGAAACCATCTTCATATTTGTTTGTATTCTCGCTTTTTATCTTATACTTTCGTTTCGCATTAAAATCATTTGCATGAAATGGATTTATTTTTTTTATCCATGTTATAGGAACAATAGTGTCTTCCTCGTTGGTGAGATAGCCAACAAAAGCAAATCGCACAATATTGGGCGTTGTTTCTTCCGTGGACATGTTCAAATGAGCTGGAAATTATAATATTCTATTTATATGTAATATTTTACACAAACTCAAATTAAAACTGAAGATAATTTATAATTTTTAATAAACAAAATGGTACGTAAATACATTAAAAAGTCCAAAAATATTAATTTTTTTTTTCATAGATAAATATTTTAGTTTTTTACAGACTTTGTCGCAATTTTTCAAATCAATATTAACCATTAACTACAATAAAAATTATGCTGGCTGTTCTTCATATAGTGACATTTCGTGACCCGTAATTAAATTGTTTATAATCAATGAAATTAACGAATGTTCATATGTTATATTATGATAAATTAGTAAAACTATACCTTGGAAATTATACGAAACAATTGAAAAAGAACGTTTTTTCAGCAAACAGCAGTGGCCACAATTACTTATGTGATCTAAAATAAAAAAGGAAAATTTTATTAATATTAATACTGTTCTACAAAATTAAATAAATACACATGTGCTGATTATAATAGTTGAGTTTCAAATAAATATA
>JABFQA010001730.1:0-12862 GCA_022817065.1 Probaryconus sp. ZL-2020 | reverse complement strand
TATTTTTATTATTTTTCATTTACAGCATTGTAACAAGTTAATTTTATTGTCTGCTATATGCTGTGTATGATTTATTAAAACAAACTTTTACTTTACACATTCTTGCAAAATTGTGCAAAGTCAATGATAATTAATAAGTGGAATTATTAATAATCATTCATTGAATGGTTTCTTACTTTTTTCTAGATATCGATAGATTTCCGCGTATCTAAAGAATGGTTTAAGTGTTCAAATATTTAACCGCATCAGCAACAAATTTATTTAGCTTATACCGCAAAATCATGTAAAGCGATAGAATGTCACGTAAATCGGGGCAGTACGTTACTACTTAGTATCTTCCTGGAATGTATTACCGCGCGCGAAACTAAGAATTAAAACTAACAGTTAACACTTTTATACATAAGTTAATAAAATAATACTTATTTTAATTTTTTACATGAAAAATCGTAAACTAAACAAATTGTTCCCTTTTATAAAGAAAATTAGTTTTTTTCTTCCACGGGAGTGAAAAACTTTCGTTCACTTGTAATGAAAAATATCAGGATTCCTCGGGAGCGCTGCAACAAATACAAATTACCTAGAAAAATGCAAAACCTTTTGATGTGCAACATTTAACTGCATTTTTAAATTGCTGAATAAATATTCCTTCAATTTTTATTCATTTTCTCTGTCAATATTATTTTTAAATAATACAATTTTAACCCGGGCTATATACCAAGCTGTATATAAATAACTCAGAAAGTCAGTAATTGATAGATGCTTCAATATTGCAGACTCTTTTTTGACATTTTATATTGATACGTGTGTTACATGCATCGTCTATCCTCAAAGCGAATGTTCAAATGTAACTATTGATAGTAGTAACAATGTAGGTCACAGTATCAGTCGATTGGAAAAAATTTTGTTTTTATTAAAATAACATCTATTAATTTTTTTATAAGATAACTTCAGTGACAAATCGAATGAAAACGTCAACATTTAATATTTCATCATTTGGATGTAGATGCGGTGAAAACAATACAGTTTTTTATTCATATAATAATCGATAAATATTTATATAAAATCTCAGAACTTCAACTATATTTACATTAATTTTTGGAATTAATATCGTAATAAATAAAATATTAACCGTACCAGAAGAACAGCAAGGCAATGTTCACAGAAATCTTTAGATAATCGTAAAACGTATGTCGAGTTTAGAAGGACGAAAAGTTTGAACTACATTCAGGATTTTTGAGAATCTTAAAAATAATTTCAGATCCTTGACTGAAGTTCTTGCGAAATAACCATGGCATCAATCGAAACAGAAATCGAAAACAATTGCATTCCGTATAAATTAGTAAAGTTTCACGAAAGTGTATAAAAAAAAGTTTTGTCAAGGACGACAATTTTCATGCATAAAAAAATTCTACAGAAAAAGTTATTTCAGATAAAAACAATAAAAAAACTGTCACTTCGTCGCTTAATTAATTCGTGACTTTCTCAGCATTTAGAAACAATTTTATATATTTGGATTCATTTGAAATTCACCAAAATATATTTAAACTTTATTGACTTGATATGCATTCTTTTAAATTTCAACACAAAAATTTTGTTCCCCCGCGAGAACATTGACGCGAACTGGTTAAAAGATAACATGTTTATTGCAATAATCCTGCAGCGACACATTATAAATACTGCACGAAGGCAATGATGCCTCAGCAATGTCTTTGAAAGTGTTGTTAATTGGTTACTCAGACTTTAATTCTCACTCCGCAAGTATTTATATTCATACTCCTCGTACAACTAAAGATACGCCAAAGAAATATACCGTGTGTTTTATAGAATACTTCAAAGTAAATCTATTCGGTAAAAAAAATCTAATAAAAAACACGTAAAAACGAAATGGACATTTCTTTGCGTGTACATTTTTAGTTAAAGTAACCAATCCCGCACGAAACAAAATATATATAAAATATATGGAATAATATATGCGGAATATATGACACATAATTTGCGGAAAAATTTTTATATATTTACAATATATTTGTAAGAATATATTCACGAAGATATATAATATATTAACACATTCACGATTGTCTTTGAATCGCAATGATGTGTTAAGTATATTCTTAAATATGTTGTATACAAGATATTTTAAAAAAATTATATATTTCATCAAAGATATTTTTTGTCGTATGGGACGTTTTTATTAAAATTTGTCCGAATGTTCCATCGTCTTAAAGCGATGATCGTCAGGTGTACATTAAAACTGGAAGCAATCAGAAGGACTTCACCGCGGGACATGCAAAGACATTTTCCTAGGTTTTTACACGCGACAGTCGGAGAGCAAGATCCTTTGTCCAGGACTCGTCCTCGCAAAACGACGAATGGTCGTCGTGTGTTTAAATGCGTGTACACATACGGGGCGGCACGCAGGAGTATGTGTATAGCGCTTGCGGCTAAGAGGGGAGCTACTGTCGTACGGTCGTGTATATCCCCCTGCTTCCGCAGGGACCGGCGGGGGTTGCTGCAGCAGGAGCGAACTCATGGGGCAAGAGCGATGCGATGCGCGGGGAAAGAGATAGAGCGAGCGAGAGAGAGAGAGAGAGAGCAACGAGATAGGTGGAAAACGGTGGGGGTCAGAAACAAGAGGGTTGCTGGTATTCGACTGGAGACTGGCTCCCTCTGGTAGGTGCTCTCCCTCCACCCTGTTCCGACAGCACGACTCCGAAATACTAGTTCGACGCGTTCTCTTTGAGACTTCAGTACGAGTCGAGCGTGCGACCAGCGTGGTTCAGCGCAGGATTTGTAAGACACGGATCGTTTGCGTGTCAGCGTGAATGTTGCGGAGTTGTTCAGGCAGTTCAACGTCACGCTCCTCGGATTTGAGATCGCGCTCAATACAGGAGGGATGAAAAGAGCGAGTGCAAACCAGTGCAGTGGTTTGAGCGAAAGTTACCGTTGTCGCGGTCAAAAAGATCGTGCATGTATTGGAATAACGGAATTGTAACGAGAAGTGGTACCAGGAGGAAGCAAAGTGGCAGTGATCGGTCGAAGGAGAAATGGGTGATAGAAACGCGTTCACGTGATAGAAGGTGCAGTCATTAGTGGAGATTGTCGAATTGTCGCTCCTCCATTATCGGATATTCCACGATGGCTGTGAAGTGGTTGTTCGCGTTCAGGTGGTACGCGATAAACACGGGCTTGTTGTTGTGTTGTCTGGCGGCGGTGTTCGATGGTGCACGAGCATCGTGCCATTGGTCGTCCGACGGTAACGACACGCGCTCGGCCGTATGCGCTTTGAGGACCCTGGATCCGTCAACAGTAGCGGTTCTCTTTTCGTCGTTGGACCCGCTCAAGCTCCGGCTGAGTTGCAGCAACGTTCATCATCAACTCGAGAGCACCATCTCCGGGGAAAGTTGGCACCGTCTCAGCGGCTTGCACGAGCTTCACATCGAGGGTTGCAAGCTGCTGAGAGTACCAGAGGCGGCTTTCCAACCGTTGGCCGAGTTAAAGAGACTGACGATCCAGACCCTGAACGCCGAGTGGGGCGTCGGTCGAGTCCTCGAGTTCGCGTCCGACGCTTTCGCGGGTCTCAGGGAGCTCCAAAATCTCGAGATCATCGACAGCAACGTCGACGTTTTGCCGTCCAACTTAGTCTGTGGCCTGGCAAACCTCCAAGTCCTAAACCTCACCGGCAATCAATTCCGAGAGCTCGCCGATATTGGATTACCCGAGTTCCGTTCGCCTAATCGGACGAACCACTGCCACGGTGAACTGCGATCTTTAGATCTGTCGAGGAACAATATCAAAGTGTTGCCCGAGGACAGCGTCCTGTCCGGATTGCGTCAGTTGCAGGAGTTGCGGCTCCAGCACAATTCGATTAACGAGATCGCGAGCGATGCCTTGGCCGGTCTTACTAGTCTGCAAATCTTCAACGTCAGCCACAACAAACTCGTATCCCTGCCCGAGGCTGTATTCGCCAATACCAAGGACCTCAGGGAGATCCACTTGCAGTATAACGAGCTGCGAGACCTTCCTCGGGGCGCTTTTACGCGTCTCGAGGAGCTCGTCGTGCTGAACCTGGCCGGCAATCGGTTAGGCAGCGACCGGGTTAACGAGACCACGTTCATGGGTCTCATAAGACTCGTCGTTTTAGACTTGTCTTTCAACAGTCTCACGCGAATAGACGCCCGTATGTTCAAGGATCTGTTCTTTCTCCAGAACTTAGATTTACGTAACAACTCGATTTCTCAGATCGAGAGCAACGCCTTCCTGCCTCTCTATAACTTGCACACATTGGAACTATCCGACAATAGACTCCACTTCGTGGGACCTCAGCTGTTCAATGGTTTATTTGTGTTGAATCGACTCACGCTCTCTGGCAATGCCATAGTCAACGTGGACCCGCTCGCCTTTCGTAATTGTTCCGATCTTAAGGAGCTCGATCTCAGCGGCAACAATCTGACTTCCGTGCCGGAGGCGTTGCGCGATCTTGCCTTTCTCAAAACCCTCGACCTGGGCGAAAATCGTATCACCGACTTCCACAATGGTTCTTTTCGCAATCTACACCAACTCACCGGATTGCGACTGATCAGCAACGAAATAGGAAACCTGACGCGCGGCATGCTCTGGGACCTACCGAACCTTCAGATCCTGAATCTCGCGCGCAACAAAGTACAACACGTCGAGAGGGAGGCGTTCGAGCGCAACACACGCCTGGAGGCGATACGTCTCGACGGTAATTTCCTGTCGGACATAAACGGCGTTTTCACCAGCGTCACGAGTCTCCTGCTGCTCAATCTCTCCGAAAATCATATAGAGTGGTTCGATTACGCGTTCGTGCCGAGTAACCTCAAGTGGCTGGACATCCATGGTAATTATATCGAGAGCTTGGGAAATTATTACGAGATTCGCGATCTCAAAGTTCGCACGTTAGACGCGAGCCATAATCGCATAACGGAATTGTCGCCGCTCTCGGTTCCGGACAGCGTCGAGCTCTTGTTCATAAACAATAATTACATCAGTAACGTGCGGCCAAACACGTTCACGGGCAAAGTGAATTTAACGCGAGTGGATATGTACGCGAACCTCATTGAGACAATGGAACTCACGTCCCTGCGTCTCACCCCAGTACCTGAAGGCAAAATGTTACCGGAGTTTTACATCGGTGGCAATCCGTTTAATTGTAATTGTTCCATGGAC
Organism: Probaryconus sp. ZL-2020; assembly: GCA_022817065.1. Classification (NCBI taxonomy): domain Eukaryota; kingdom Metazoa; phylum Arthropoda; class Insecta; order Hymenoptera; family Scelionidae; genus Probaryconus; species Probaryconus sp. ZL-2020. The sequence continues at coordinate 7,675 of JABFQA010001730.1, read as the reverse complement.
TGGTTGCCCGTGATAAATAACATGAGTGCCCTTCGGCAACACCCGCGAGTGATGGACCTCGATAACGCGATGTGCACGGTCTCGGGGCCGCGAGGCACCGCCGTGATTGCCGCCTCGGTGGCTCGACCGGAACAATTCCTTTGCCGTTACGAAGCCCATTGTTTCGCATTGTGTCACTGCTGTGATTTCGACGCCTGTGATTGTGAAATGACCTGTCCGTCGGATTGTAAGTGCTATCACGATCAAACGTGGAACACGAACGTCGTCGATTGTTCGGGACTCGGTACGCGCGATATACCTAGGCGCATTCCTATGGACGCTACGGAGGTCTACCTCGACGGCAATGACCTACGCGAGTTACAGAACCACGTGTTCATCGGTCGTAAAAATATGCGCGTTCTCTTCGTCAACGCAAGCGGCATCGAATCCATCCAAAATCGTACATTCAATGGCCTCAACAACCTACAGATCCTGCACCTGGAGGACAATCGGATTCGCGAGCTCAAAGGTTTCGAGTTCGAGCACCTGTCGCACCTGCGCGAACTCTATCTCCAGAATAACTTGATAGGACACATCGGCAATCTGACACTGTTGCCTTTGCGTTCGCTCGAGATTCTACGCTTGGATGGCAATCGATTGGTAACATTCCCCGTATGGCAGGTCACGCTCAACACAAGATTAGGCGAACTCTCGCTCGGCGGTAATCCTTGGTCCTGTCGTTGTAAGTTTCTTCAGGAGCTGGCTTCTTGGGTATCAGACAACGCGCACAAGGTCGTCGACGCGAGTGACGTTTGGTGTTACAACAACGAGGCGAGACCAGCTTATCGGCGCCGCCTTGACGTCAACGAAACAGCTTGCTCCGACTATTTTGCTCAAGGAGGCGTCATCGAGAGCATCATGGTCTCAGATTACCTTCCCATGGTGGCCGCAACTCTGTCGGCGGTTCTCCTTCTTCTGGTGCTCACAGTGCTGGCTTTTATATTTCGCGAGCCAGTTCGCACCTGGGCCTACTCCAGGTACGGACTGCGCTTCTGGACTAAAACTTCAGCCGCACCAGAAGACAAGGACGAACGATTGTACGACGCCTACGTTTGCTACAGTCCGAAGGACGAGGATTTCGTTTTGCACACCCTGGTGGTCGAATTGGAGCACGCCGTGGAGGGGCCCAGGCTCTGTCTTCATCATCGCGACCTACCCTGTCTGCGGGCGGCAGCTCCCGTTGTCCTTGAAGCTGCCGAGGCTTCACGAAGGTTACTGATTGTTCTCACGAGGAATTTCCTTCAGACAGAGTGGTCGCGGTACGAGTTTCGTACGGCCATTCACGAGGCTCTTCGGGGTCGAATGAGTCAGCTGATCGTGATACAGGCCGGACCCGTTGCGCCGGAAGCAGAGGCAGACCCTGAACTTAGGCCTTATTTGCGATCGGCGCTGACGCTCAGGTGGGGCGACAAGAGGTTTTGGGAAAGATTGAGGTACGCCATGCCCCCGGGCGGTAATAATCACCTGGCGCGAAAAACGTCCTCCTCTTCCCTGTACAGGCGTAACGTCAATACCTACACTCTCGAGGATCGACCTGAGAAAGGTTCGTCGACCTTGCGAGTGCCCCATCATCATCATCACCACCACCATCATCACCATCCGTTGTTCAAGGATTCGCCCGAGCTGCTGCAACCGCCACCGGCTTACACGAGCACGGCTTCGCTGGGTCACAATAACAAACAGCAAACAGAGAGCGGACGGGAAGCGAATTCGTCGAATCCGAGCCCCAGGCTCACGATGAATCGCGCTTATCAAGACCACCCCACCTCCGCAGTCGACAGTGCCAACGACACCAGCAGGAGGCCGCTCTCCGAGCACATTTATTCGTCCATCGACTCGGATTACTCGACCCTCGAGAGGAATGCTGCCTGGCGGCAACATAACGCCGCGCAGCATCACCATCAGCAGCACCAGCAGCCGCCACCGCCACCGTCCGGGCAAGCCTACTTGGTCTAGTTGAGACCTAACTGTCTTTTCCATGCGATACTACGGTCAAAGCGAACGGAAATCTCGTGTCTGCCTTTGCAATTTAACGTGTATCATGTACGAGGGGAAGAGTTCTGTTGCCCGATATCTATCGTATAGGTATGGTATGTTATGATTGAAGGATTAACTTTAACCCATTATCAGTCGGCTCGTGAGTACGGCCCTCGATTCTTTAATTGTCATGTAAAAAATACAAATTATGTAAAATAATAATTCAGAATTTTCAGTACTTATTAAAGTATTTTTTTTTATTTTCCACATTAAATTACTTATTTATAACCAAAATTAATAGAAAAAATGAGTTTACAATAGTATTAAACAATGATCAGCGAATCCCTTATTGTCTACAAATGGAGGAGAATTTTTTATAGCCGACTGACGAAGGGTTAAAAACACGACAAAAATGTTTAACAAACAATACTTGCGTTGCATTACACGTGCTGCACGCCCAAAATTTAACATTGCTACAAAACAACGTTTTGTCGTGTTACCCATCTCATTTTATTATAACAATGTTCACTGGTTTCACAGTAATTATTATTTTCAGCTCGCGTTATTATTCACTGTTTTCGTTTTACATCGATTATGCAATGTTTCAATTTGCGTGTGCTTTATGGATATGCACTGGTCCCATTATTACAATATTTCCGTAATAAATTTAGACATTTTTTTTTTTCCTTTTATTACCTTTCATTGTAATTTGTTAATCGGCTTTTCGTAAAATTTCTATACGTTTAATTCTTTCGAGCTCGCACATCATCATGATATTAATTTTGTTCGCGAAAGGAATTATCGTTATTTAATCAAATGTATTTATACTTTTATACGTGACGTTAAGCTTGAAGGAGTTAAATATATCTACACTGAAAAGAGTATGCTTTACTTAACGATAAGTATGTTTGAACGTAAGCATACTGTATTTTTAAAAATTACTTGAACATATTGTGTCCTTAGATTAAGTATAACGTCATATCGGTATGTTTCCCATAGACATGCTTATGTTTAGAACGAACATAAATATGTATAGGACAAACATACTGTATGTTTGTTTTCCAAATACAAAGTAAGAATACATGTATTACTACTTTGAGCATATCTTTTTTTTCAGTGTACGATTAAGTTATTACTGGAATCATTAAAAGTATATTCTCATTGTTTTGTAAGTGCATTGCCAATTTTTGTTCGTGTCGGTACTAATGTTGTATAATTAACTGATATAACATCGGGTGCTTTGTAATCATTTATGAATGACCGATGGCCTACCTCGCCAAAAAAAAAAAGTAACTCGCGAAACGAGCGTTATTCCACTACTTAATGATTATGCGCTTAATTCAATGCCACCGTGCATTTTGGCTGTAAATACTTATATACTTTTTCGAAACTCATCGCGTGTATTATAATTTCATAATAGATTGCGCTGTGAGAATACGTAAGCGGAAGAGAAGACGACAAAGCGAAAGAACAAACGAAATGCAACATAATGAAATAATAATAATAATTAAAAAAAAAAAGAAAAGAATATGAAGCAGACCACTGACGACTAAAACGGAAAAAGGGCGTCTTGTTAATAAATACTCGTAGCAAACAAATAACAGAAGAAAAAAAAAAAAAAAAAACACGGATTTAGATAGGCAATTTTTTCTAATTTTATATGACTGCTGCTGAAAAAAGCTCTTGTAATATATGTAAATATGTATGATGTCGCCTCGTGTAAGATATTATTCTCGACGTATAAATATAGTACTCGAATTGAATGAAAGGGCAAGAATTATCCTCATCGCGGTCTTGTCACACGCGTATACATACATTGCGTGTATGTGTCGCAGGTGTATGTATATACATGTAAACAATATTTGCTGTATACTTCGATTATTTAATTTATGTGAATAAATTTATAACTTATGTTATTGTTTCATGCAATTGCTCTTGTTTTATTATTTCACTGTCTCCTTTTACCAAAGTTCATTTATTATGTCTGACATTCTCTTTCTCTCATCTTGAATAATTTATTATTTCTTTAATATCTTTGATCATTGAAATTGCTCAAATGATATTTTCATAATTCACGATACTAATTTAAATTCGTCAGAAATATTTGATGGCATTTTAAAATTCAATTACACTAGATATTAATGAAATTACTTCGCGTCAATCAAAATTCGTGGTAAGTACAAATAAAATAACTATGTCGCATAAAGTTCTTTCAGAATTTAAATTATGTCAGATAAATCTGATTTTGTTTTAAATTACACTTTATGTTGAACGTTCTGGCACGAGCTGGTTTTTTTATCCAACCGCTCGTATATTAAACGTGAATATAAAGTTTACAAAAAGTAACGTAAAAAAAGATTAAATAATAAACACGCTTTGTGTGTAAAATCGCGTTCGTTTATTCACAGCAAATAATTAAACGACCTTTTACGTTAACGTAGATTGCATAGTATTATTTTTTTCTCTTTTTTTTTTTATCGATGATGATTATGAAATTCCGAAAAAATTTGCTTCTCGTCAATTAAAACTAATCATTTAATAACTACCAGGGAAGGCAATTCGTCTTTGTCAGTGTCCACAGTTCATATTATTCAGCTATGATTAAAGAGACTAGAAAATTATTGTTAAACGCAACCTGCTTTGTCAAATTTTGTCAGAAAACAAACCATTCAACAATCTTGCAAATCTGCTGCAAAATTAACCATCTTTTAAATGCATAGAAAATAATTATTTATTTATAAACAACTCTATAACAAATGTTTTTAATCATTCAAAAGACACGTTTTCACAGTTCCTGAAGTCAAATAAAAATTCTTTGTAACAGTACAAGCATTCCATAAACTCGTTTTCTTTGACAGACCTGTAACATTAGCTGGTATAACTTTGAAAGAATACAATATCATTCGTAAAAATTACATTTCGTATTAGGATTTATAACTTTTTAATGGACATTTCAAAATGCTCGAGGTATGGTTTTGGGAAGTAGTTGCTACTTTATTAGAGTTCGTCGAAGATAACTGCATACGCGTTGTTATTGTTACAGACAATTTACTAAGGGTAGTAAGTAGACGCAGTTTGCGAGCGATACACCGATCGCAGTCAACGCCACTGCGCATATATAATATTAATAACATTGCCTACATCGTAACTACTTTCCGGTTGCTCTTACATCATTTATTCCGAGCAGAAAATGTTCATTTTCCACAACATCAAGAATAAATAATAGACCCACAACCCTTCAACTAATTCCGTTACGAAAAAAAAAAAAAAAATAAAGAAAACCTTCATGTTTATTCCTTTTTCCCTTTCTCTCTCTTGGCGCGTCTAATTTATTGCAACTGACTTTCAAATTCTATAACACTCTGCTTGTGCGTTTACATTGGAACAATTAACTCATAATTATAATGGTAAAACTCTATCTAGATACTTTAACGGCTTATAGCTACCAAGTAAAAATTGCATTTTATTTATTCATGAAAGAAACTATCATCAGGCTTACATTCCCCGTAATTAGGTCAAGAAATAGAATACGGAATATTCACATGATAAAAGGATAATTTTACTCATCGCGTCGTGCACGTGCAGGAGAACAGAATTTCCTAGGAAAATTAAGAGCGTGTCATAAAGCCTGACATAGAGTCTCAAATCATCGTGTACTTTCAATCTGAAATGACCGTTGGTTTAATTCACATGAATAAAAGAAGAACGTCGTCGAAGGAAATTGAAACTTATACAAACAGCTTATAAAAAGATGTTGCAATGAAAATAAAATATATTATTTTACGTTGATATAATTGAAATTTTTCGTATTACAAAGTGAAAGATAATGTAGGATTATTGGAGGTATTTGACATACTGTTAAAGGGACAAATCCCGAGACAATTCATTTTCTCAAGCGTTCAATTCTAAAGAATGTTTCAACAATATCGCTTTAGGCGCTTTATAGAAACTATAATTTGTTCTGTACAGTCTTTGCATTGCGACTGTCGTGTATTCCTGTTACCACATTCGATAAACGAGTAAAAGTTAAGGATAACTGACATTGCGTCTTTTAAAATTATCCTACTTATTAAACTATAGTTTAGAATTTGATCAAGTTCATATTCGTGTAAATCCGAACTAGACATACTTTTGTTTCTCCTTAGGTTATTGTGAATATTTCACGGTTAATGAGACTCAAAGAAAATTGATTTTTGATTTTAAAATTTTGTCGAATACTTTATAAGAATGCATTTCATTTGAATGCATTGCAATAACACGATTTTGAAAAATAATCATTTTCCATTACAACTAGAGCACGTTAATAACAGCAAGATATCAATTGCTTTTTTAATTTAGATGGTTATTGGGCATAATTAATTTAAGCTGAAATGACAATGTTTCATATTACCGCCATTATCATACAGCAAATTAAATTTCACATGAATTTAGCAAACATTGTAAAATTGATTACATATTATACATGGGATACTAGTTACCTCGTTAAAATACAATATTTCATTCTAATAAAATTTGTTCAATTAATTTTATATGAAATGAATTTTAAATCATTTTCACAGTAACGAACAACAAACATTTGCATAAAACATAATTGCGGTAACCGAGTACAGTATTTTTAAATACAATTATTATTTGCATTGTTATCAAGTTATTTCTATTATTTGCAGTTTCATTTTATAAATATTTATTACTTTCCATTAGGATCTGTTAATTGTGTTTTTTTCATTATATTCTCTCGCATTTCTTAATAATGTTATTTAGTCTACAATGAAATTAACTGCACTTGACATAACTAATTCTTATGCATATTTATTTTTAACATGACGCAAATGTAACGAACATTTTATTACAAAGAAAGAATAATGGTTACTTAACTAAATCATTGCCATAATTAACGTAGATTTATCTCATTACGTATTCATATAAACTAAGCAAACAAAACTGCTGTACTACAACAGTTTGTTCATGATTTACGCGAACAAATGTTAGGAAGCATCTCCGCGTTGTATCTCCGTCCTGATGACGCAAATTTAGCGCAGAGTTTAAGTTGCAGAGCAAACGTTTATTACATTTTTCCTGCAACCAGAAATACCGGGCTACATTGGGTCATCGTAGAACAACAGTTCAGCGGTTTTCCATCATCTTCGTGGTTTGGCAGTTTAACGTGCATTGTATACGACCACATATGAGACGCTTTAAACTACCCGTGGCTAAATGCAGCAGAGTTAGCCAACTTGTGAAATCATCATAACTAATTTATACCGCTCTTGAAACATTGATAACGCTTATTAAATCGTGTGCTGTATAACAATTGTGATTTATTTAAAACAACTTCTTTCTTGGCAATTTATTGTTTGTGAAATGTTAATATTCAATTAAATACCAGCATGATAAACTTACAATTTATCGGATCGGAATTTCATCAGTAAAAGGAGTAGATGTAATTTTTAAACCAAACACATTGAATTATTTTATGCGAAGGTTTAATATAGACTTGAATTTTAAGATATTAATAAAGTTCTGAAGTAATTATTAGTTTTAAAATAATTTGAACCATTCTAAAATAATTTGTATAATTAAAAGTCACGTTCTCTTTTTTCCTGGGTAAAATTAAGAGGAATTTTTTTGTTTTGTTTCTTCAACAATTTCGTTGAAAAAG
>JABFQA010001729.1:0-12869 GCA_022817065.1 Probaryconus sp. ZL-2020 | reverse complement strand
GTAAACAAGTCTCAAGAATTTACCTCGAAATATCTCTCGTCTTTATTCATTTCTATGGCTTGAATAATATATTTTAGTGCCATTGAAATATCCCTTTTCTTGTAAAATGCACTTAATGCTGTATATAAACAAATTTCTACTCGTTCTTTCTCGTAAGCCTCATTTTTTAACAACTCTAAAAATCTGTCTGTTGGATCATAGTGTCTATCCATTTTTATTAGACACCTGATGTAATCGATATTCGGACCATAATAGTTATTTAAAATTTTTCTGAAACAATCTGCTGCTTCCTATCGTACAGAAATAAGATAACATAATTGAATAATATTCTTTCATAAAATGACAATAATGTATCATATTACCTGATATTGTTTTCTTTTCAAATATAAACGTCCTTTGTAATGAATGTACATAGAACTATTTCTATGTTCATGAGCTACTTGATTGAGGCATTCCTCAGCCTTATCGTACATTGCACATCTTGTAAAATACAATGCCAAACGTAAAATAATGGCATTTTCCTTATGTTTTTTGTTACAAATTTTTAAGTACTCCTTCTGAGCAATTCCTTTCTTCTCGGACTCGTACAAATTCTGAGCATAAAAAAGATGAAACAATGTATTTTCTGGCATTAAAGTATGCGCTTGACGAAAAGAACATGTTTCTAATGCGTTTGGTGTACTGTATTTTACACTCTTACGTCGATCATGACGTAAACATTTCCCAATTACAAATAGCCACACACTGCTGGTGACACCAGCAAGTGCTTTTTTGCCAAATTCAAGAGAAACTTTTGGATCGTGCTCAAATAGAATAGATTTTAAACCACAGAAAATGTATTCGTCATTATCTTCTTTTTTAAGTTGTTCTATTATTTTCATAGATTCTTGAACTTTCTCTAATTTTTTTTGTTTGTAATCAATATGACATTTAGTGGCCATGATAACATGTTCGATACAATGAGGTGGTATTTTGTAATCCGTCATTTCCCTGAAACATTGTAAAAGATAATACATTCTATTATATATTCATGTATGATATTGTTAAATAATTTTTTCTTTTATTATTTTTTAAGTTTCTTTTACAATCATAATTTGTCAAGAATTGTAATTTCTTAAGCATCTTTAATTTAGTTTTTAAAAATTCTTTAGTATACCTTTTTTTTATATTTTTTAATTTAAAAAAGACAATATCATAACAATTGAAAGAGAATTTTGTTATAAAACCTTACTTTTCGTCAGCAGCTCTAAAAATATCTTCTGCTTTACTTATTGTTTCTTCTGCTTCTCTGTACATATTATCAACGGTATAATTATAAGCTAATTTTACCAATTTGATCAGATGCAGAACAAGTATCAATTCATCATCGTCATCCGGACGATAATTTTTCGACATTTGTAATTGTTCACGTTCTAACTTCCAATTGAATGGACATTCCAAGTTCTTCAGTTTTTCATCCATTTTATGATCACTATGGTTTTAATATCTAAGAAAAACAAATTAGAAAATAATTTAATAAATCAGTTAACAATTTATTAAGAATATAATTGAAAATAATTAAAAATAAAAGAAAAGGAAGACAGTTTTGCAATTTTTTTAATTAGATTTCACTTATCCGGTTAAGATACTCTAACCTCAATTTAGTTCCAATATTGTAGCCGGAAAAATGAGCAACACAGAAACATTTAAAAAACTTTTTTATTATTATCAATGTTATTCCTAATATTTTGATTTTATAGCATAATCGAGCGACAAATCGTCTCTTAAGTAAAATTTTTATTACGTGTAAAACTCACCGGAAAGATCCCTGGAACAGCAAACAAATTAATGCAGGTTTATTAGTCAGTCACTTTCTCAATGTGGTTATGTGGTTGTTGTTGTTGTTGTTTAATTAATGGCCGACTGGTTATGTGGTGTTATCGCTTCTGTATAAAGACACGTGTTTATTTCGTTAAAGACATGCAATTACAAATCGACTTATTAATTCTTCTGTTTTCGCGGGAGATTCAAATTCTCGAAGATAATGTTTCAGGGATTTTCATTAATTCTAATAATAGTCTTTTTCATTTTAAGACGTTGGCAATGGGAGTGCAAAAGTATTTAAAAATTATAAAAACCTGGTGCAATTTGGTTTTATATATTTAATACAAAATTGTACATTTAATATTTTTCAATATTTAAGAAATACATTTTATTCAGCAATATTAAATTGAATTTAAATGATCTTTTAATTCTTTAAAATACTTTTCATCACTTTATTAAAAATAAAATGTTTTAATTTCCCGCCAATATTTCAACAGTGTTGCCAATGTAAAAGAAATTTTTTACTTTCACAGTAAATTTAAAGGTCCGTGACACTTTTATTTTCTAATAAAAAAATTTGATACTAATATATATATTTAAATAATATATTTATTATTTGATATTTGTGAAATTATCATCTGGAAATAATAATTTATTGAATACTTTTAGTATTCCAAATAGTCTGTAATATAGAATATAGAATTATTTAAAATCGAGAATAATAAAAAAGCAGGAGTCAAGGCTTTAAGGTTAGAACAAAAGTTATATTATTTATTTATAAATTGAAAAAAATAAATGTTAAATAACATTTATTAATAAAAAATTGTTGATTAATAAATTTAAAATATATATATACAACTGTTCATATATAATAAAATTAATTATTATTGTTTATAGCAGAAATATGATTGATACATGTGCTTCAGAAAGAAAATCAAAAAGAGGAAGAAAACGTAAAAATAAAGATAACGAAAGTGATGAGGAGAAAGTAGAAACAATAATTAAAGTTAAAGGAGAAGAATCTGAAAAACATCCAAAAAGAAACAAAACTAAAGTAAAAAAAACGTAAGTTCATTTATATTTACAAATAATGCTTATTTCTTTAAAAGTTATACATATTCATAATTTTAAAAAATCTCAAATGGAAATTACTTTTGTCAATTGTTTAAAAATATATGTTAAATTTTAGGAAAGAAGAATCAACAGACAATCAAAATGATGTACAAGAAGTTAAAGGAGCTCCAACGAAATCAATCAGACAACAAAAAAGAGAGAAAAAAGAACAAATGGAAACACAAAAGAAACAAGAATCTCTGAAAGTCGCTATAGAAAAAGCCATGGCATATATTTCAAAGGTAAAGAAATTAATAAAATGTCTATTAAACGAATAATTATTTTTGAAAAATTATCGCAAATATTTATGAAAGCGATATATATTTTGTATTTTCCCTTTTACAGTGGAAACATGCGAGAAGTGAATGGAGGTTTGAAAAAATACGTCAAGCCTGGCTGATTAATAATTTAATGGATAAAACGTGTGTTCCTGACAAAATATTTCCAACAGTTTTGGAATATTTTGAAGGATCCAAAGGAATGGCTCGAGAACAACTTTTATCCAAAGGTAATTCGATCATTAAAAAATATGAAGAAAATGTTTGTAATGAAATTGAGGAAGATGAAAAAGATGAAAAAGATGACAAAGAGGGAGAAGACTCAGAAAGTGAAAAACAGGAAGAAAATGAAGAATCTGTTGTATACAAAAGAGCTAAATTGTTGTTAGAAACTTTACAAAGCAAATTGAATTAAAATACTCCAGTTATCAACAAATTTTGTATTCTCAAATTAAAATGATCTAAAAATGTGTACATTACGTTGAAGATTTTAATTTTGTGTAAACAATAATTAACGTGAAAATAAAAAAATGTAAATAAATGTTGAATAAATGTTGTTATAAATAAATTTGTAGGTGGTTTTAGAAATATAATCTTATCTCTTGTTCGTTTTTTCTTCCAAGGGATTTTTCTATGGACTTTTCTTGGATTTTTCTTGGATTGTAGGATCTCTTGGATTTAGCACCTTGAAAATTGCAAAGTATCAATTTTATATCATTGATTGATTACTTTATTTTTCATTTATTGCTTATTCGTTACTATATATTTACAAATGTTAAAAAAAAGTCATTGTCAAAATAATTCTTACTGATAAGATAAAAAATAAAAAGAAAAATGATTTTATGACAATGACTTTTTTTTAATGACGATTCGTAAAAAAAAAAAAGTTAGACTATCCTTAAATAAATAGATTAAGGATCTGCATACTTATTGACAAACTTTCTCAGTTTGTCTACATCTTGTAATCCAACAATTCTCTCCAAAACTTTACCATCTTTCATAGCTATCAAAACTGGAACCGATCCCACCTTAAAAAGAGAAGTACATTTTATATATGTTCTGATGAAAATTTAAATTCTTTAATGATCACTTTCAAAGAAATAAATGTCTTATTTCTCTAACAATTAATTGGCTTATTTGCAAACCTCATAATCCAAGGCCAAATCTGTATTTTCGTCAATATCTACTTTGGCTAATAAGATTTTTCCTTGTTTTTCAGCTATCACAGTTTCCAAACGAGGTGTCAACATACGACATGGATTACACCAACTGTAAATAAAAAAATAATATAATTACTTATAACTAAAAATTTTACTGATTATCTTATCTTCCTTAAAATTAATAATATTTAAATGATAAATTTTAGAGGTTAGAAAGTGCTCCAATTAAGATTTCTCAAACTTTATCAATGAAAACGCAATCCAAATGTGATGACTAAATAAATTATATACCACATTTGTTAAATATAAACTTTAAACTTTATAACTGCGAATAATAAAGCTTTAATAAATATATATTACACAAAAGCTAACCTAAAAAATCATCGAAAGAAAATTAAATCAGAATACAAAATACTTCATCAATGCTTACGTTGCGAAAAAATCAACGATCACAGGTAGTTTGGAATTTTTTACCCTTTCCTCGAAATCTTTGACATCCTGAACTTTAAAAGCTGAAGAAACAACTTTCGTTTCTTGTGCTGAAATGGTACACAAATTTCTTGTAATTACACCTCCGCGAAAAAGACCTATCGCACTTCGAATCATTTTGATTGCCTAAATTTCTTTCACGAATAATCTGACAGTTGTGTAAAATTTCTTTTTTCTTTTTGTTTTTATTAATGACTGTATTGAATTTTTTTTTTTTTTATATTTGGGAAAAAAAAAAAATTGAGTGCAAAAAGTCTTTATTCAATTCTGATTCGCAGAGCTCAGTCGGTAATCTCTGTTAGCGATGCGAATTTCATTGGGTTTATGAAAACAAACTTATCGATTGAGAATTTAAAATACGCGCTTTTAAGGCGCGAATTTTAAAATAATCAAATTATTTGAATTTGCAATTTTCGTGTTTTTGGACAAATAAATATCTTTTCTTTTTGTTCGACTTTGCAAAACTTCGTAATTGTCTGTGAAACTCTTTTTAAATATTTGCAAAAAAAAAAGAAAAATTTATAAATCTTTGCACAAGAAAATTTGCAATGCTTTTCGCAAAGTGCACATTTGCGAAATTCAATTCCACTGATTTTATGAATGTTGTTAAAATATCGTGTTGTTTTTCACGATGACGAGAATGTAAAACAAGACAAACATCAATTCCAGATAGAAAGAGTTAATTTTTCTTTGCCATCTGAAAACACGCGTGGCTTGTCGTTGCAAAAAGCACGTACCTCGCATTCACATAACGATACTTATGGTGGCTTAATTGTTAAATTGAGTCATTCGGGGCAGTCTGCTTCTCGATCTTAATACCCAACATGATACAACATACATACACAATACATACAAGAATTTCAATCTAAATACATCTATACAAATTAGCAAATACGTGTGACATACACAAATGTGTACAGATTATTCCTATCACCCTTTTATCAATCTTTCACTCAACGGAAGAAAGTTCTCACAGAAAATTGTTCGTCTTCGTTTGCAAAATAAATGCCCATTTGATTACAAATGATTTGCGCAAAATTTCACACGTAAACTTTTTGCAAAAAACAATTCGCTCTTTGAATTCTCAGTAAATAAAAGAAGAAAAAAAAAAATTCGCAAATTCAGAGAGTTCTTTTGAAGCTATAACTGAACCGATCCAAACAATGGCGGTTATTGTAACATTGCAATATTGCATAAAGCCGATCATCGATAGGAGATAATGAAGTTTCAGTAGTACGTCAATAATAAGTTACACAACATTACGATGATCGCCCACGATGATCGCAAAACGCCATGCCAATTACGTTAGCGAATCGTTTCTGAATCGTCCGATCGCCTTGGAATCAAGGCCACGATTTCCTCGGTCTTCGAGAATCGCGCCTTCCAACGGAAGTTGAATAACGCGCGACTTGTCTACGAGTTCAAGAGCCAAAAAATCACAGACGCAACAAAAAATTTTCCCTTTTGTTCGTGAAAAAATGCGTCACAGGAAAAATTGCCCCACCTTTATTTCTCTTTTTGTTCCAAATATATGAATCATAATCCAATAGAAAATAAGAACAGTTGTAAATAACTTTTCTCATCGTTCAAAATTACATAATAATATCTCACTGACATATTACACGCTCGTTTTATTTCTAATACGCGAATCTTCAAAAGTTTCGCAACAACGCCAGAGGAAGAGAGAGAGAGAGAGAGAGAGAGAGAGGGGAATTTTTGAAATAGACGAGAAACGTAAAACCCTATTTTCAGGATTTTTATTGTTGGAGGAATTTCATCGCATAGTGGCAGATGCAATCCAGATGCAACTGAAGTTAGGACATCTTTCGTAAACATTGAAACGAGCATAAAATTAGTGTCAGGTCTTGAGCTGTGGCGTCCGTCATTTTTCCCCACTGGATTTTCAGCTGAAGTTCGCGATCAATTACAACGTCACGCCTTCCTCCTCGTTATTTCGCTTTTTTCAAGGCGATACCAATGAAACGAAAATTATGAATTCCTTCTTAGCATTAATTCACTTGCTTTAGATGCTCGGAAGCCTTCGGGCCTCATTCCTCGGCGTTTATTTTCATGAGGAAATCATTTCCTTCTTGAGGAATCGGGAGGAACGGTGACCTTGAGTCGACCTTGTGTTCGTTTTCGCAAAAAGAAGACAATTCGTGTTGAATTACAAAATCGTCGCGTTTTTTTCTTTCTTTCTTTTTTTTTTTTGCATGTAAGAGAAAATGCAAATGTCTTCGAAGGACACGCATAATTCAAAACTTTACAAAGAGGACAATGAATGACTTTGACGAAAGAAAGTGAAAGACAATGGCCGTTGCGTCGCTGTCGAAGGAAAGTGACACCTTTTGCAAAAACGTCATTGCGAAAGTTATTGTTTATTTTGCTTTCAACAAAGAAGAACTTTCAGCAAACACATTATAACCCATTTAACCGTTTGACCTTGAAACTTTGAAAAAAGTGAAAAGAAAAGAAAAAGAATAGCGGCGGGAAATCCAAAAATGATAAATTATTCAATTAAGGAACGTCGCGTAAAGTGAAATCAGATTGTTTCTGTCGCCTCTTCTTCTCCGAGGAACTTATCAAATAATTAATCCTATTATTTAGTATAGGAAAGTCTCACGCCTATTATTTCCTGTTGTGACATATGAACAATAAAGCGCCTTATGTTGGCGCAATTGTGAATACAAAGTTAGTCTATTTTTAGATAAATATTCATTGCATTGTTGATAATTTCACGTAATTATGAGTTTCAATTCATAAGTAATCCATTAATTGACACGTTTTTTCCTTTTTTTTTTTTTTTTTTTTTTTTTTTTTTTTTTTTTTTTCCTTCAATCTTAAGAAGAAAACAATGCTCTTGCAAACGAGTATGTTAAGCTTTTCTTTAGGTTCTTAACAGAGAGAAAGATATTGATTATTTAATGAAACCTTAATCAATACAACAATAATTACAAAACTAACAAAACAACAAGAACAATAATAAAATACACGCAAGTCATTTTTTGAAAGTCACTTTGCTGTTAAAAATTTGGACCTTGATGTGTCCTAAATTCATCAATAACGAAAGGAGAAAAGAAAAACTTATCTCTGAGATAAAATTAAGTATCCATTTTTCATACCCTTGTATGCGTGTAATAAAATATCAAGGTGAAAGAAAGGTCGTTTCACGTTAATCGCTTACTCTGATTTAGTTTTTTTACATTGGTTCCCATAAACTTGAAAAAGACTTTAAAAAATGGTTTACTTTAAAAACCTGTTCTCAGAACTTAGTGTCTTAAAGGGGAACTTGTTTTTATTCCTTAAAAGCGTTCAGAAAAAAGAGTTCAGTTCCATTTCAAAAGCGCGAACAAAAAAAGAAAAAAATATACAAATCTTGAAAGTTGCAAAGAAAATTTTTCCTTTCCAGTGACTTCTCCTAACTCGGCGATGTCTTACAGTGCATTTAAAGGAAAATGTAATTTCTGTTCCCTTTATCTCAATTTTGCCGATAACCGTTAAAATCGGCGAACGCGATTCCTCGTAAAATTTGCACGAGGCAAATGGGGTTAAGCTATAACGGAATTGTCAGGATGAAATTCTATCTCCGGTTGTTGCCATGACGACTACGGTCACCCTTCATTATGTTTGTCATCCCCGATGTGCATGTGACGAGCGCTTTACAAACAACACCCCCGAGCCACCCCGCCCCTTTCGTCTCTATTCCTTCGTACAGTTGAAACCCCGTGGCCTATTTTTCATTCGCCTTTAACTCGCCATTAACTCGTGCGATAAAAATCAATGAACTTCACACGACCTTGGGACACTTTGCGTAAGTCTCGCTCTCTCAGTAGCCATTTGCACTAATGCCTTGAATAAACGCCACTGTTCTTGAGCTTGTTCATTAATTTCCTCGTCATATTTCATTTTCCTTTTTCTCTTACTTTACTTTATCGTCTGGAATTATTAGAAGTTTTCTGGATTTTAGAAATTTTAAGAGTTTTAGGAACTTTTGGAGTTTCCGAAATTTTTGGAGTTTTAGGAATTTCAGATGTTTGAAGAATTTTCTAAATTGATTAGAAACGAAAATGAAAAAGATTTTGGTAAAATGAAAACGAATCAAAAAGAAGAAAAAAATTATTTGAAACGAAGCATTATCTTTCAAGTTACTCATTACAAAAACACGAGATAATACGATAATTAACAATACTTATTTCAGATATGATATAAACGATGTAACGTTGAAAAGAAGAATGCATTACTTAATAAGCGATGATCGAGGTAACGCACGAACGTGCATCGCGAATGCGATTGCGCGACTCTTGTAATGCAAATGCGAATTCTTTATCTTAATGCAAAACGAGAGAGAGAATAATCCGCGTTTTGTTATATCACAGGAAAGACCTCACGCACTCGCGATAACATTTGATGCTGCAGCGGTTTTGCAAAAATCGCTGAAATGACTCACGTAGAGAGAGAGAGATAGAGAGCGAAAAAAAAAAAATGTTTTCGCTCGATTATTATATAATATCTTCATTAAAATACATCGTTTTATTAACATCGTTTCCTTCGTTCGTCGAAATCAGTGTCAGAGGTACAATTTTAATTGACGAATAACGCCCGCGATTGATTTATTATTTTAAGTACGAATTATTTTTAACGCCGCTATTCATAAAGTCTAATTTAATTTGTGACTAACATTTTATTGTCTGCGCACATAAATGGCGTTAATTTATTGGTTGATCATTAATGAATAAGTTTTTTTTTTTTTTTTTTTTTTTCGTAGTGAAGAATAATGATAATTATGATTTTCAAAAGACTGAAATAGATTTGTATGTGGTTGATTTCTAAATACGAAGAATACGTGTTTTTGCATTTTGATGAAGTTGAAAGACATCCTTTGATATTAGCAATATTTGTCAAGATGTATATGTTACAAAACGCATTGCGAAAGAACACTGAAGATATGCGTTGAAAACATGAGGATAACCTGAATCAAAAGAGACCCTGAAAATGACTTTTTCCTTCGAAACGTTAAGAATTGTATTTTATCTGAAATTTACATGCGTTTACGTTACAAAACACAACGCCTTAGAAACAGCGATACGATTAAAATCCACGCAAAGTGATTTACAACAGAACCAGGCGGATGGTTCTAGTTCACCTGAGCAAATAAATAAAGCAATGACCGGATCGTATTTGGGTCATTCAACGGGGCGAAATGGTACATCTTACTAATATCGTTAAACGAATAATGACGAGCAGGTGGCTCTTTTGTGTTGAACTGGCGCCGTCACGTAACATAACGTGACTAATTTTTGCCACTATTTCATCGCGTGGGTTAACTTTGATTTCCATTAACAAATTTTTTCTCACTCCTTCTAATCGAAGTTTTATAAATTATACTAAAAAAAAAAAAAAAAAATAGTGACGATTGAAAAGATAATTTTTCTTTTTAACGAATGACTATCGTAAATGACGAATTGCAAAAAATTTGCAAAAAATTTGTGCAGAGAAAAACTCAGTGTTCCCAAATGAAATTGGTCTAACAACGTCAGTCGAACGTTTCGCGTAACACTTTTAACGCTTGATTAAATCTTTCTGCAACATTGAATTAAATAATGCAAAATAGTTTTCTGCTCGATTTACCGTTAATAAACAAAGATAAAAGAGCAAACGCACGTTAGATTGACCTGGAAATGTAAACCCCATGTGCCATTCAAAGAACTGTTTGTTTATAACTATTTGCGCGACGTAAGCAATCGTCATAGAACCGCGTCAAGATGAACGGCGACGTGCAAATAATTTCGCGAGGACGAGAGGAAACGTAATATTACAATTTTTTTTTTCATCTCCTGTTTGTTTTGCGATTACAATGGAATGTAATAAAATACCTGGAAACAGATACAAAGAGCGCGTGTTACGATTAAATGTAATACGTGATTTCAACTGTGTTTTATCAATGCGAGGAACGTGCCACTGGACAATAATTATATGATTTCTAATTAAAAAACCTCGCGGCGTTCCGGTGACTGTTATTGATGCTCATCCGTTATTTATACGTGAGGCAATTGTGACCGATTGAATTCACTCGTTTTGCACATATTTTACATCTTTATCTCTGTCATTTTGTCCTGTGAAATTTTTGTTTAGCGATTTCAATGATAAGGATAATGATAAGAAATATATTTGTTTATTGAAAATGAACAGCTCGGTATTAATCTAGGTCAGGTATCAATTGTAATTGATTTCTAATTTTTGCTGTTGGAAATCATTCCATTGGGAAACCTTCGAGCGACGAACGCAACGCACAGGAAATATAGCCATTTAACATCACGCGAGGGAAATAATCTAAATCACGAAAATTACGTTCTGTACAATACCAAAAGCTTAAAACCATCGGAATACCCGGGAAACAAAAATTATTCAATTTTGCATCGATCAATAGAACAAGAACGTCATGGATAATTTGGTATGATTATTTTAATTCGCACGAACATTATGATATTTTTAATTCGTCGCCCGAGTTAATTCATCGAGTTCAATCGCCCGGTTTTTTTGTATCATTCCCTTTTTAAAAATAAAGCGAGATAATCTTATTGATAATAAAGTATATAAATTTATCACTCGTCGCGAGAGGGTGTATTTATATTTTCAGCAATTTTTCGCAAGGAACGCCGCGCAAAAAAAAAAAGAGGGGGCACTTTTTACGATGACGTTCGTACCTTTGACCTTCAATTATTTATGGTTAATTAATTCGCTCGACAGTCACGTGACTCTGCGTGTCGAGTTTCTTCGGATTTCTTTCAGATTTCTTCAGATAAATGTGATTTCGCACTTTTTTACTCAATTTTATTTTAGTTGGTTGAATTTTTAGTAATCTGCAGAAGTTTGCAAAAATTGGAGTGCGAAAACAACATTTTTTGCCAAAAAAAATGAACTCTGAAGTACAAAATTGCAATTTCTTTGCAGAAAAATGCGTAAGAACGAAACGCAATGATTGAACTTTGAAACAAAGCAAAGTTTATCGAATGAAATGTAATAATCACGAGCGACGTTGAATTGTTTCGCCTTTCCCTCTCTTTTTCTTAAACTCTCTATTTACCGGCTTTAGTAACTCTCGCGTTGCACTTTGACGGTTCTATTCTATTTCGAGATCCGATGCAGGTTTAGTAGGGCACTGGGAAACGGAAGAAGAGGGTGCAGCCTTTGGCGAACGGCACCACGTCATCCTCGTGTACCACGCCATTAGCGCGGATTCGTCGATATTTTCTTGCGAGGCGTCTTTCGAGTTTACTGTATAAGCCTCGACTTTTCGTAACAAATAATAAATGACAAAAAAAAAACCGCAGAATGCAATTTTCCCACTTTGCACTCATTTTGCGTCTTCTTCTTGAAAGAATCTTCATTGAAGAACGAAATTTTTCTTCCAAAAAATAAAAATAGTTTCTCGGTGAAGACAAATATGTTCATAAAAATTGAAGGTTTTTCGAAAGAAGATGTTCGATTATTTCAGACGCTTCGAAACATTTAGCCATTTTAACGCATCGTTTACGTTTCATCGAAGGTTGAGGAGGAGGAGGGGAGGGGATGATATTTCCTGAAATATCAGTTTCAATATAACGCACAACCCCTTTATTTTGTGACTGGCTATAGATAAAACGAAGCCCTGTGACCTATAATAAATTGCATTTTCAGTTTCTGCACTCAGACACCCTTTAACGACGCAATTTCGTCGTCATTCATTAACATATGTAGACATCATTATAAAACCAAAACACAAAAAAAAATGAATTTACTTACATGAGTTTCCATTTGTAAAATGAATCGCTGTAAGGACGCCGATAAAATTTATTATGTTTGTTTCATTTTGTTATTAACGGCAAAAACTCTTAAATCTTTATAAGTGCGACTTAAATGCCGATTGCAGCTCGGCTCGTGTTTTAATGTTGTGATTTGATTTACGAGGTTTCAGTACGAAGTTGACGAATGATCACTTTGTAGTCAGTCAAATGATCATTTTTTTTTTTTTTTTTTTACTACCATC